>VRLP01005228.1:0-39119 GCA_009660295.1 Lophius piscatorius | reverse complement strand
ACCCGGTCAAATGCCTTTTCTTGGTCTAGAGAAACCAGACCAGCATCATAGCCCAATGAACCAGAGACCTCCAAAACATCACGAATCAGTGACACGTTGTCAATGATGGACCTGCCAGGCACACAGTACGTTTGGTTTGGATGTATAACCTGGTCCATCACCTTCTTCAGTCTGTTAGCGAGGACTTTCGACAGCAGTTTATAGTCCGTACATAACAGAGACACAGGTCGCCAGTTCTTTATGTCCTGAAGGTCACCTTTTTTAGGCAACAGGTGACCTGGTTTAAAAACTGAACTCTGTCTGGTCCGATGTTCGGAGCATAAACATTTACAAAAACAACAGTCAACTGTTGATACTTGGCTCTGACCAACAACAGTCTGCCTTTCACTTTCTCCTCCACGATATGAGACTCCGGTATGAAATCCTTGGAGAACAGGATCGCCACTCCTCCACTGGTTGTAGTGAAATGGCTTGCAACCACCTCACCGTCCCATTCTCTCTTCCAATCCGTCTCATTGAAGGTGTTACTGTGGGTCTCCTGGACCATCATCACGTGAAAACCTTTCAGTTTCACCAGCTCAAACAAACATGTTCTTTTCCTCACATCGCTGGCTCCATTTACGTTTAATGTGGATATTTTAAAACCACTAACGCTGGTGGGCTCCAAACACACACTCAAACCCCTAAACCCCACTCTCCGTGCCCCCCACACACCCGAAAGTTCTGAAAACACACTGTGTACAACAATATTATCCGCAATCAAAAAATAGACAGAAAAAACACCTACTCACAATCGCTCTCACATGACCGCTCAGCACACCCACTCAGTCCTTCCACTCAGATAGAGAGATAGAGAGACAGACAGACACGGAGAGACAGAAGAGACAGAGACACGGCGAGTGAGACAGAAACAGAGACGGAGAGAGGCAGCGGAGACAGAGACACGACAGAGACGGAAACAGGGACGGTGAGTGGAGACAGAGAGAGACAGAGAGACAGAGAGAAAATTCCGTTGTATGTTTCAGACACTATAGGGGACCTTTATCTGCAAAATTGGCAGACCATAATTTCTCAAATCTTGGTCTGACTTAGTCTTAACTTGGTGCATATGAATTCTCAATTAAATCTATCGTGTAAATATTGTATTTACTCTAGTAGATAAGATTATACTCACAAGGGTGAGCTGTTTTGCTGAAAAACACCATTTCCCAGCCATCACTACAAAAATATTTCATGGATAATTTTCAAATTTTATAGTAAAATGACCTAAGTGAGAGGAAGAACTGTATTGATTTGGGAGGGATTGGTTGTTTATTTCTGAGACTAGGGGGAGCTTTATCTCCAATAGTTTTCCAGAGACACGTTTTCAATCGTTGGTCCGGTTTAGTCCAAATTTGATGCATATGATTCAACTCAAGGACATTTATCATGTATATATTATGTTTTACCCATATTTCAATCTAATAGTTCATTATTTACTCAATTTATGGAGCCATTTTTTTCTTTCACACGAAATAATGTGGAAATAATTTCACATTCAATTTCAGGAGCTCAATCAGAAAGATTGCTTGTAAAAAAAATGGTGATTGGGAAGTTTTCAGGGATTTACCCCTTGCTGTCAGGGATGAAAGCTTAGGTCTAGTATATTAATAGATAATGCCCAACCAGGCATCGCGAAGCTGGTACCGTCCTGCAGCAGCTCACCGTTCTAGACACTCGTGGAAGTGCTGAGGCATATCTGATCTCAGACTCTTTTACAGACAGAATCAACACTGGTCACAACTCTGACACACTTAAGGAAATTAATGAAAATCTGAAAAAGGATATACATTGTAAAATTTTTATTTTTTCAAGCAATCTGTTTTGATTAAACGTGATGGGGCGGCTGTAGCTCAGTGGGTAAAGCAGTCCTCTCCCAATCGGAGGACGGGAAGGTATCCAGTTCAAGCCCCAGCTAGTCTATATGTTGTAGGGTCAATGTGCAGGACCCTGAACCCAATATGCCACTTCAAGGAGTTGCCACGTGAAATATAAGACAAAATCACAATGTATAAACTATGGAACTCCTCGAATCTATGCACCAAGTTTGGACTAAATGTCTGCAGTTTTTTGCAGATAAATCTCCCCCTAATATCAGAAATATGCTACCATACATTTCCAAAATAACTTATAAATTCTTCCTCATACTAAGGTTTATGCCGGTCTTAAATTTGAAAATGATCTATGTTATGGTTTTTAAGGATTTGCGCCAGCATTTGGGACATAACTTCCAAACCGTCCGTTCGTCGAGGTATATGAATCGACCCAAGATCTATCTCACATTTTACTCTACATTTTTTTTCTAAAACATTTTACTTAAATTCTGCTGTCAGAGTGCCTCCCCAACATCCCATAAAATAAGAAAATATATTAGAAAAAGAAACCCAAAAACCAGTTAGAATTTTGGACACAATTTACCATTCATCTGAACACTTATCTTAACTTTATACTTATTTATTTTTATAATGTTTTTAATTCTATACTAAGGATTTTTAATTTTACTCTATTAATAGTTTTAATTTTCACACTACTATTATTTACTTTTTTTCACTTGCATATAACCACTATTTAAAGTTGTACCCGGTTTTCATAACATTTTTTACCCTCACATTGATTGATTGATTCTATTTAATTTTATACTTTTTAATTAACCTTTTTAATTTTACTATTTAGTAATACTAATACTTTTTACTTTTATACAACTAGTTTTTATACGTGTACTAGGTTTAGGAGCCGAATTTCTAAGAAACTTCCTGGTTTATGTGGGTTCAACCCATACTATTTAGCACTTTGAGATTTGATCCAAATGTAAAGTGCAATATAAATTAAATGTATTATTATTATTATTATTATTACTATTGTCACTCCCACTAGTGACACTTCTTAGCGGGAATGTACCCCGCCTCTTGCCCGATGTCAGCTGGGATAGGCTCCAGCCCTCCATGACCCTGAACAGGATAAGTGGTAGATAATGAATGAAAGAATGAATGAATGTATTTTTGCATTGTTGGAATTGAACAGCACTTAAAAGGTACATGGAGCCAGTGGATTAATGTGTGCGCTTCAGACAGTTTCTTTAGCATGCCACCTGATAGTCTTTTGGTTTTTATATTTTTTTATATTTCATAATCAGCTTACACCTACACACGGCAACAGACGCTCGTTCATAAATTAAATATTGATTAGTTGTTTTACTAGCCATTTGTTATTTTCGTCTTGGGTAGTAGTTACATGTTGGTTGCTTTTTTGTCTCAAATGTACATAAAGTGCAATATAATCTAAAATGAATGGTAACATCATGGACGGAATCACAATCTCTATTCCAAGCAAAAAATTGGCGATGCTCATATTAGCCAGAATGGCTCAGACCTTACTAGTACCTTACACTTTTATAGTTTTAACCTTTGTTACTACTATCTGTTACCTTTCATTTTTCCAATTTTTACACTAGAACCTTATATACCTTATAAACCTTAGTCCTTCCCCGGACTAAGCTCAGCACCATGGGTGATCGGGCCTTCTGTTCTGCTGCCCCTCGTCTGTGGAGGATGGTCAGGGAGGGCCCCTGACCATCTGAGGGCTCCACAGACGACTGACACATTTAAAAAAGGACTTTTAGCAGAACCTATAACTTTATATATAGTTATTATTTAATGTTTTTATTGATGCTTTTATCTGCTTTTACTTTGTAGCACTTTGAGATTTGATCCAAATGTAAAGTGCATTATAAATTAAATGTATAATTATTATTATCATTATTATTATTATATAAAAAGTTATTTTTACATTTATGAAAATACTTTTCACTTCTTGTTTGTATTTTTTATAAAACTTTTTCACTGACTTTTACGTGACTTTTTTTTAATATTCTTTTTACTTTTATACTAGCACTTTTTTTCTCCATTTATTTTGTTTTTAAATTTTTTACTCCAAATTTTTTATTGAAATAGTTTTTTATACTTATTAACTTATTTTTATTTTTATAATTTGAGTATGTTTCTGTTTGTATATCCTCACTTGTATTGAGTGAAGACATTACATCAATAGTTCTACTTTTCCCCAAATAATTTTTTTTTGTCTCTAACCAGAGGAAACGACGCACTTGATCAAGTCCACACAAACATTAAGCATGCTTACAGAGCTCCTCCTCTGCCCCATTTTGGGAAGTCAGACCACCTTCAACTGCTTCTCATTCCAGCATAGACCACCCTCAGGAGGCAAACACAAGCGAACCACACACACAGACTGCACAGACTGGAATGTTTTTGAACATCAGGACATGGAGGAATACACAAACACTCTATTATTTTATGTCAAGAACTGCTCTGAAAGTGTCACAGTGGAAAAACGCATCCGGTTTTCAAAGCATATGGAGACCAGCTGTCGGGGGTACTTACCAGGATTTTTAATCTTTCCCTGAAACATGGCATCATCTCCCCTGTCTGAAATCTGCCACAATTGTACCCTTCCTCAAGAAATCAGCCATTGACAGCTTCAACAACTACACATCAATCAAACTGACGTCTGTAGTCATGACTAGCTTAAGCTGGGCTTATACTGTATGACTTTTGAGTCGTGGCCGTTCCATTTCAACTAACACTGTACGAATCAAACGTTAGCGGAACCTCAGGATTGGTGTGATCACTCTTTACGATCAGATCCACCTACACAACATGATTTTTTACACTGTACAACCCGTCCGGCTCCAGGCATTGGACTTTGAACAGGTGAACTCATACACATACCTGACCAGGGTTCAAACCCAGTCCCTGACACAACAAGCCATGGTTGCAACACTCTCCTCCACTACATGTGTTCAAGGGAACAAGACCCTGAAAACCTCAGCTCCCTGGGTGCTTCATTCTTTCTTCAAAATACTATACAATCTTATTTTTTTTCAACAAAACTTCCTAACTAAGAAAAAATGGCACCTTTTTGCTATTTTGGCACTTATATTGTATTTACTATATCTTTTATTTTCATTTTAATGGCTTACATGGTGTCTGATGAGGATTTCCAGGGCTGATTTGTGACTCAAAAACATTTTTTCAGGGCCATGTTGGCTTCTTCGTAATGTTTATCAACAGCATAGTCTATATTCCCTGGGCGGTTTGGCCGTTTGTGTTGCCAGTGGTAGGTGGGTGAGGAACTTGACATGTGTGGTGTTCTGGCAATGGTTGCAGTTTCATCATCTATAGTTTCCTTTGAAGTTAAGCCACGTTCCGGTGGGTATACTTAAAGATGTTAACCAGTTTGTCTCTAATAGTAGGTGCACATTTCAATGAAAAGAGTGGGGGTTCCTTAGCGATTTCACGAGGGATGGTTAAGCTTGCAGGATTTCCCAATGTTTGTTTGTTATGTCTCGAAGTTTATGGGGACCCTGGTTGAACTCAGTAGTTAATGTTCTTTTTTCTTTTGTTGGACATTTTGTTTTGGGCTTGAGTTGATCAGCTCTAGGAGATGATAATGCATAATCAAATGCTCTGTTTATTAAAGCCAGGGGCTAGTTTCTTGAACTGAATCTAGATTTAATATCTTCTGCTTTACGGTTGAATTCATCCAATTGCAAACAATTCTTCCTCAGAAGTAAAACTGTGCTTTGGGTATGTTTTCCTTTAATTGCCTTGGTTGGTTACCGTTGTAGTGGAGGAGAGTGTTGCTTTGTGTTCCATGGGTTTCCTGTAGATGGAGGTATGGATACTTTCTTATTCATGCTTGGAGATGGTTGAGTCCAGAAAGTGGATGGTGTTTTGGTTAGATTCCATGGTAAATTTAACGAAGGTGCTGCTGGATGTCTGAAAGATTTCAAATTCCTCTGTCGTTCCATTCCAAAATTACAAGATATCATCCAGGTATCTTATCCACATTTTTATCTTTGGTTTAAATGGATTGGCATTACTGTAGACTTGTTCTCCCTAATATGCCACCACCAGAGATGCATAAACTGGTGCTATTCCCATGGCTGTTCCCTTGGAAATAGCGGCGTTAAAACTAAAGTAGTTATTAGTTAGGACTAGTTGAAGCATATCTTGTAGCAGTTCATTGGGGGCAACTAAGGGAGATGTATTTGGAGATAGACGCCAAGCTGATATCATTGGGAATGAACGTGTACAAGCTTTCCACATCCATGGATACCAGGATAGTTGTCTCATCTGCTGTAGCTGATTGAAGTAAACTTTTATTTACTTTTAACTTATTTACATAATAAAAAGCCAAAGTTTTATTTTATGGCAATAAATCATTACATTATAATCACTGTCAACTAACCATTACTTGGATACCATGGTTTCCTGTCAGCGGGTGGAATAAATTAGACAGGAAGGAACATTTTGTCCTTAAGTTGACGTTGGGGGAAAGACAAAAGGTAAGGGTAAGGATCTGTAAGACTTTCTCAACAACTAAATTATTAGAGCTACACTGTAAAAAATCATAATGATTAAGAAAAACAATGTTTTCGGTAAAATACCGACAGTTGTTGCCAGAATTTCATAAAAACTTCATAAAATACATGGTGACACTGTCAAAGTTAGCTGGGTCAATAACCATGAAATAACAACTTCCAAACTGTTCTGAGGTAACAAGGACATTTCATAAAAGGACAATAAATGATAACAAATTCAGACTTTTTCTTTAACCTTAAAAATCAAAAGGATTTCATTAACCTTATTTTTGCCATATTTTTACTGTATAAATAACCTTTTTGTCTGGCTTAATTGTTAAAAAATACGGTAATAGTAACGTAAAAAAAATATAAAAAAATAGTACGGTAATGATTTTGTAGTGACATCATACTGTTTTTTCTATCAATAATACTAAACATTGTAATTTCACAGTAAAATTCTGTTTTCCACATATTCTGACCATAAAGATTAAAAAATTCACTGTTTTGCTATTTAAGATAATTGATCATATCTAGTACTGTAATATATTGTTTTGATTTTTTAGCGGCCTTTACTGTTGCCTTTTGATATATTTTAAATTAGAATTTCTACAGACAATTTTTACAGTGTAAAACCACTGTTTGTTTCACCTGGATGAAACTATTCATGCTGGTAAATCCATGGATCCCTCTTCAGGACCCCTGAGGGTCCCACTATTTTATACCTTGACTGTCTTTATAGAAAATTAGATTAATAAAAAGTCATAGACACTTACATTGACTTTTGACATGTGTATGGATGTATGTATCATGTAGGGGTGACAGATTATTCACTATGACTGAAATTATTCTGTTTCAGCTCTGGGCTGTTGCTGTTGTATCAACCAAATCCAGCGACAATCTGGTGAGAGGAAAAAGAGAATGGATTATCCCTGCCAAGTCACTTTTAGAAAACGAGGACTAAACGAAGGAGAAATTTAGTGCCAATGTCAGTACTTCTTCTGTTTACCGCCAAAAAGGGCCTGGAACCATTGCCCAGAATATTTGTAGTATTTAGGTATTTAATCTAACTTCGAGTATTTTAGTTAAATCAAGCTTTATGCTTTATTATTTTTCACGATGCATAGTGTATTATTTGCATGTTGTAGAGTGGGCTTATTATGGCAGACACCCGAATCAAAATTTTTTTGCGTAGAATTTGGATTAAGATTATCTTTTTGATATCGTATATGTTGGTGCAAAATACAACAAACATGAAAATACTCTAGAGCCAGTCAAGCAAGAATTATTCCGTTTACTTCATATTGGGGCAGCTTTGTGGTGTTTGTGGTGAACTCTGGGAGACCAGGGTTCAAAGCCCAGCCCCTGACACAACAACCCGTTGGTTCTTGAGCAAGACCCTGAAACCTCAGCTCCACAGGGGCCGCCCACAGTTCCCTAAGGGATGGGTTAAATGTAGAGACAAATTTCACAACGTTGTACGTTGTATGTACTGTGTAACATGTGATAAATCAAGGAAATTGTATTATTATTGTTATTATTATTATTATTATTATTATTATAATTGCACTTTGTTATGGTGTCCCTACAATCAAAAAAGTGAGCTTTGTGAATTTTTCAATTCATTAAATGTACCTATATCCAAATGATTTATTACATACGCTTTAACTCAGCCCACTTTGGCAACTATAATTTAAACTAAAAGCTGGTTAAGTGTAAAATACAAACAGTGTGTTGCCTTTGTCCTAGACAAGTTCCTGTAGAACAGAATAAATACTGTTAATTAAACCAAAAGAAGAATGAGCATTTTCTCAAAATTATTTCCCACAGTTTGGATAGCTTGCTAGGCACTCATAATCCAGGTTTAACAGAAAATGCTGCTATTATCCAATGGAGTCTTGTTCGCCTGCTATGTTTCATGTTCTTAATAACTTTATTAAATTATATCTCACACAAATCAGTTTGGTGTAAAAGGATTAGGTCTCTGTAACTGGACATGAGAAATTAAAAAAGTTTATTGTTGTTTATTGTTTATCTGTTGTCTCTAATGCAGTGTTAAATAATCAGGTATTCTTTGTGTTTCAGATTTGATCTGATTATGAATCTATTCAAGACATTGAGTTCTCACTAGAGGGCGTCGGCGCAAGCCATCATCCCTACCATGTGTTTGTTGTCGATTCAAAAACTGGACTTATCAGGGTGACCCTATGTACAACGTGAGTGGTACATAAAAGCTTCTGTTCTATTTTGTCATCATATCTTTTCCTTTTATGGATTGATTCTTTACAATTTAAGTCACCGGCTGCATCTTCCCTTTCAGCTGTCAGGGATTGCTAAATACATAGATGGCAACTTTGCAGATAAGAGAATTGATATACGAATCAAGGTGGTCGACGAAAATTACAACTCTCCAGTGTTTGGAAACACGGCGCCCGGGTTGGTGAAAGAGCGCAGTCCTGAAGGTTAGTATCTTTCCGGTTATATGATGTCAGTGACGCGGAGTGGGTTCTCAACCTTGGCCCTCAGTGCTCCCGCAATCAAGCCGCCTTCAACTGACTTTTGAGGGCATCAAAATGTGATCGGATAATTCACCTGTCACTTTCTAAATAAACACAGAAGGCAAGTCCCTCCCTCTCACTGTTGAATACCTAGTCAAGTGAGCCAGCTCTAGCCTTTTCTCTGCCTAGCAACAACATCCCAAAATATCTGATTGGATATGTTTTATGGACAGTAAAACTTTCTCTTCTGAAGCAAACCTGATAGAAAATGAGGCCAAAATTTTAGTTAGAGACTCTAATTTCTCTACTCTAACTCTCTTAGAGATTGGAGAAAATAATCATTATAAAATGAAAGAAATTAAAAATGACATTAATTTACACGGCTTTATTTTAAATTTAAAAAAATGTGGTTCAAGAGTATAATCGTTGTAATCACCATTATAAAATACAATTCTTGGAAAAACTGGGGTCCTACAGCACCACGTAATGTGGAGTTGTTATGTCATGCCTAATATCCACAAGATTCTGATTCTGAAATGTTCAATTACTGCCTGACATGCATAATACAAACTGTTTCCACAATGTTGTAGGCCTTTTTTTTCTAAACATTTGTGTTTTTAGCTAAACCATAGTTATGTGAAGGGCCAGCCAAGAGGGTTTAAAAGCCAACTTACGCTGAAAAGAACTTTGAATCGTTTAGCCAACTAAAAAGTAGGGCTGGGCAATTAATCAAAAATTCATCAAAACCGACAATGAGAACCTCTAACTGATGTTATCTTGCTTATGTTGGTTATTTGTTGTTTTTTTTATTCTGTGTCTGTTACTTTCCCCACTGTATGTGTTCATGAACTCTCCCTTGAAAAAAAGTACTATAAAGGGTGTAGCCCCATGACTTCACCCCGTCCAGTGCACGACATGAAATGCAACATGGAGGTGCACTCAACCCATAAAATAACAGCTCATCGATCATGCACCATTGAGCACCAGCATTTGTTTACGTAGAGACAAACACTACCACCATGTTGTTTTCCTATGAGCACCTGTGTATGATGCCATTCGCATGGAGGAGGATAATGACCACTTGCCACGTGTGTGGTTGTGCGGGCTATGCGCTCTCGTCCTTTTCCATTCCCTGAATTCTCCGTTGTGGGACTGCTTGGATTTAGAGTGAGACCCCACCAATGCCTGTACCCCATCTTCGACACCTCTTTACAGTACTTTATGAAAGAACTAAATTCAGCAAAACGTTAAACAAGAAGCACATTAATTTTTGTTTAAAGGTAAATAAATTAAAAACATATCCAGGAGAAAATGTGCGCGTCTTATTGTGCGAGTCTGCTCCCCGGAGACAGTGAACTGCACCTGCTGCTTAATAGTAGTCAGCCGAATTGCTCCAATGGGACCTCACACCATTTTTATTTACCCAGGATTTATTATAAGCTTCTTTGTTTTTCTTCTTCTTATATCTTGCCATCTTCTCTTAGTTTCATCTGTAGTTCTTCTTGTTTTACCCAGAGCATTGATATTCTCAGAGATTTTTCATTTATTTTAGTCATTTTCAGATTTATTTGTTGTAGCCCCACAATGTGTTTATTTGCCTCTTTTACCAACACCTCCAGCTCCATGGCATTAAATTTAATTTTGCGCATTTGAGTAGTACCACCTCAACCATGTTTGCACGTGCTGTCATTCACGCAATTATTCTTAGATACCCCGCAAACAACATGAAAACCGTGTTTGTGAAACAGCACACTCAATTTAACTATTTTTAGCTAAATTCTGATTAGTAAATCAGGCCCGAAGTGCACAGCAGTGAACATTATGGTGCAATTCTCTTGGTAGCATGCTTCTTCGTTATGCTTTTCTGTTGTATTATTATTACCTCCGCCAATGAAGGATGTTTTCGCCCCTGTGCCTTTTTTTTCTGTTTCCATGTGAACAAGATTAAAGAAAAGCGAATGCATGGATTTGCTTGAAGTTTTACCCCGCTGCAGGTTTTGGCAAAATCAGACATGATGAGTTGTAATTCTTTTTTTTGGGCTGCTTAATCCAAGAGCTACTAAAGTGCCTTTCATTGTTCTTCTACATTGTCAATGAAGTTACTTTCGGTTATGGTACTTATATAATTAATTATATTCTATTCTTTGTTCTCAGTTGCATTTTTTTACTAAACTACTGCTTTTTGTGTCTACTGTGGTTTTTAATTTATGTGATTCGGTTGAGTTCTTAATGTGAAGTAACCAATGAGCAGAACAGGTTAATGAGTTTTTTTCTAATTCTATAATTAACAGGAACTCCAGTTATGAAAATATCTGCCACTGACGCTGATGAACCAGGAAAGTCTGTCATTTAAGACTGATTACCTGATATAACAGGTCAATCTTGGAAGACCCTTTTTTTACGGAAATTGGCATTGGTCAGACAACCGAACACTGTTGTGTCTGAGTTCACACGGAGACGTAGTGAAACTGCTGAAAGAACCTCCTCCCCCACTTCATCACCGTTCTACTGATGATGAGAAATGGGAGGTTTGGAACCATATCTCAAGGCTGACTATTTGTAATCATACCTTGTATGGAAATTGGTGTAAACGCACCACTAGCATTAATCATTTTAAAGGGATCTTTTGTCAAATTTATCCGTCTTGTATGGATACTTGGTTTATAACAAATTTTCAAACTCTTCAATCTACTTGCTGCTACTGCACTTACTTTCTAAATATTCAGATCACACACAATCTCTGAGTGACAGTCCAAAGTTCAACAGTTGCTCTTCTGTCTTATCCTAGAATTACCCAATACAGCCATCATTCATCAACTCTTACGTCTCACTTCTGATGTTTCCAACTCCAGACAGAACATTCATACATTCTGACGGTCAAAGGTCAGGACTTAAATGGCCAACCAGGGGGAAACACTGGAACCGGTACTCTTACGATTAATGTCTTAGATGTGAATGACAACCTCCCAACTCTGGAGAAAGAAGAGGTATTTGTTATCACTTGAACTGGTTTTAATAAGTTAAGGAAGAAGAAATTGACACTTTTTTTTTTATCTCAACGTGTGTTCTTCTTGCAGTATGAGGGCAGCGTTGAGGAGAACACAGTGGGTGTGGAGGTAATCAGAATCAAAGCAGAAGATGAGGACCTGAAGGGCACAGACAACTGGGAAGCTGTGTTTGATATCGTCAATGGCAATGAGGCAGGTTATTTCAGCAACAGACCCAAAAACCAACGAGGGCATCCTCATGTTGGATAAGGTACGTCTGATTGAGCCACATTGCAGTGGTTTACAGGTTTATTCTGAGAGGAACTGTGCTGTGTTCGGTGTGCCAGTCTTTACAAAAGACAATAGCTGCGTTTACATGGATATCTTTGTTCATTTCATTCATGGTGTTTTGATGCACAGACATATTTCTTTGGATCACTATGCGACAAACAAAAAAGTAACTAATATACAGTACATTGAATTTATCAGAAGGAGGTTTGTCATGTTTCTTTTGTTATTTTGATGCTTTTAATCAACAACCGCTTGATAATGGCTCGGATTTGCTTTTTCTGGAGTGAGTAGAGGAAGAAGATGAGCAACAGAAAGCCTTAACTGTACATCAGTGGTACCAGGCTGGCTAACGTCCATCTGAAAGAAGAAGCAGAAACTCTTCATCACATGATTCATCCTGAAAACCCAGATCCAAACAGAGACCTTCACTAGTGGTCCCCCCAAATGACCTATTTCACTCCTTCATAAAAAAAAGTTGATGTTGTTAAATCTGATCCAATAATGTTGTCGTTGTATTTAGCCTTCCAATCAGTGTCCTCAAACTTTTCCAGCGGTTTGTATTTAGCTCAGCTCTTCATTCTATCTTGCTGACAGTTTTTCTCGGCTTGTTTGTGAAGTTCATCATGTCTTACTCTCATAACATTATGTTTCATTAAAGCCCTAAAAAGTGGGGGATATTAAAGAATCATCATCGCTGCCGCCAATGCTGATGCTTCGTGTTAAACACAAGCCAACACCAGCCAACATTCACCCACTCACACAAACTTTTATAAATTGGTGACATACTGTAATTGCTTTTTGTTAAATATTTTATTTAATATTTCATACTAATAGTTTATATTTTACTCACTACGAGGAGCTTTTTTTTATGAAAACACTGTTGTCCAGACATACCTCAAAATTTTCCATGGATCATTTTCAAACTTCATACCCCAAAACCCTTAAATGCGGAAAGAAGAACTGCATTGATTTTGGGAAAGGTCGGTTGTACTTTATCCCAAAAGGTTTTCCCGAGCATAATTTCTGGTCCAATTTAGTGGGACTACTGTGTGGGACTACTGTATTGGCCATTTTGCAGCACTGATTCATGGTTATTTTGTTTCCAGGTAGTTGTTTCCAGGTAATCTCTGCACATCTGGTTGTTTGGTTTAATAGAACATTACAATGAAATTGAATAGAAACAGATAGTTTTGCTTTTTACAGCACCGATTCATAGTTATTACACAGAAACTACCAGAAGCAATTTACAGGTTAGAAGTCACAAAATTAAATATATAATATGTACAGTATTACCTTGAAATAAAAGGGAATGTTTGGAACATAAAATTTGGATGAATTTTAGCATTATAGTTTCATCTAATTTCAACTTATATTACCTCATTATTATCATGTTATTACAATATTAATATCAAGATAACATCATTTTTTTATCCAAATATTGCACTGATACAACCATTTTATTGTTAACTTTACCTTGTTTCCATTTTTAAATTGTTTTGCTCATTATTACACTTTCAAAAAAAATTTCAGTGAACTATTTCCCATATATACCATTGTTATTAACTAGTTTTTACTTTGGGAATTGCAAGCTATGGCATATTAATTACCTCTATATTATCACACTATTACCCCACTATTACCATCTTATTTCCATGCTGTAAAGTACAATAACCTCAAATATGCAAATAAGTACAGTACCTGAGTAAATGTACTTAGTTGTTATTCACCTCTCACTACAGCAGTAATATGGGTCTGTATATTAAAGTAAGATTAAGGCAGCAGTAATAGTAATATAAAATGTAATGTAAAATTCCTTTATTTGCGCAAGGACTTCTTTTACTCTGATACTTTAAGTACATTTGACTGATAATCATATTTTTACTCAAGATTTTGAAAGCACGTCTGTCACTTGTTGTGGAGTATTTTCACAGTGTGGTATAAGTAATTTCCCTGAAGGAAAGGATCTGCAAACTTCACGCCCACCAGTGTTGAAGGTGGAAACAGTGTTAGCACCCAAGTGAACTGCATACATGATGTTGCAATAGTGATTAATAAGGTTGCGTTCAAAGAAAGAAGGGTTCCCACAAAAAGATTCTTCAATCCGATGCATCATCGGTGAGTATTTAGGATAAGATAAACTTTATTTCCCCTTTAGGGAAATTCTTTGTTGGGGCGCAGTGATTCTGCTTGTATGAAATGATGAATGGACTGTACTTATATAGTGCTTTTCTGAGCCATCATTCACCCATTCACAAAAACATTCACACGGTGATGATAGAGACTGCCCTGCAAACCACCAAATGCTCATCAGAAGCAGTAACCATTCACACCATCATTCACACACCAATGGAACGGCAATCCATGGTAAATGTAGTTTAAAAAATTCATGCCTGTCTTTTTAGGCACAATATGTAAAGAAAAGAAAAAAACAGGGGGAAATAGATACAGTTTGTTTATGAGATTTTTCACACATTAGAGCCAATTTTCAAAAACATTCAGATCACACTTTCAGACTGATTTTGGGTAAGCAACAAACGGACTGATTTAAAAAGCAGTTCTTTAATCCTGTTGCGTGTAGAGAGAGGGACACTAAACCACCTCTTGAAGGATATTCTCCATTGAAACTGTGAAGAATCAGAGAAGATACTGTTAGCTGGGCTGATGTTTTTTATTTTGTTTTGCTTAGAAGGTTTGGCTACAGATTGGAGAATAATTCTTGTCGTTTTTGCTCAAACAAGAGAAAACAGCAACAGTGAACAGGTTTAACAGTTTTTATTTCACACATAATCAATAATCAATACATTTCAGGTGAATAGGTATGCCAATAATATTTCATCTATGAGGGAAAACCTGCAGTAATCCTTTACTTCTAATGTAAAAACCCATTATTCTCTTTTTCTTTTATGAAGAACAGGTGAAAACGGTGACATGTTAACATGTAAATAGTGTAGTAACTGATGAAAATAAAAGGTGCCACCTCCTCATCTTCTTAAAGTTGCAATGACTCAGGAACAGCACAGCGGCTGACATTGTTGTTTTAATTTGTGTGTCAATTCATAGGCAGTGGATTATGAAGATGTGAAGGATCTCGAGCTAGGACTGGCTGTGAGAAACAAGGCTACGCTATATGATGGTTCTGCTGCATCTTCTGGGGCTGGTATAGGTTTTGGAGGATCAGGAGGGACGTCATTTGGAGGAAGTGGTACAGATGGTGGTGCTGGCAGTGCTGGAAGTATTTGGGAAGTGGATCTGGAGAATCATCATCATCATGGCAAAGTGGCACAAAATATAAAACTTATCCAATCAAAAATTAACGTTAAAAATCAGCTTGAGGGCCCGAGTTTTGACCCCAAAGTCAAAGCTATTCCCATCTCAGAGGGAGGCCACACCATTAATATCCACAAGGTGATCGTCCACTACCCTGCAATAGATGGAGACACATGGAAAACTGCTGTGAACGTCACATCAGTACAAACACAAACACACACACAAGACAATCTAAAATCAAGTCTAAAAGTCAATAACAAGTGACCTCTATTTACTGTAGGTATGCTAAAGGCTTTGACCCTGACAACTGCCTAACCATCGACCCCAAGACTCCATACTGAACAAGATCCCTGACAGAGAATCTCCATTCCTCGTCAACGGAACATATTTTGCTAAAGTGCTGTGTATCACAAAAGGTATGCACTACCTCCTGCTCCACAAAAAAAGATATTATGCGATTTTTGATTTATTCTTAAGATTAGACAAGAAGGAAGGAAGACAGATATGACTGACTCAGAGATGATTCAGATTTAATATCCTTATTTTTTTCCTCTCAAACACATACCTAAATATTTTGTATTATAAAGTTGACGAACATTTACAAATTAATTGTAATAGAGGCTTTTTAGTAGCTATATCAAAACTATCTAAATGAATGACATTAAGCAACCATGGGGTCTTTGGAGCTCTTATAAAACAATCACACAAATATATCTCTATTTGTGCAATGCCTTTTTATTAAAAACAAAGGGGAGGTAGAAAGTTGCTAAAGGCAGTTTTGGCAGCAAGCAAAAAATACATTTCTTGAAAATTGATGATTCTAATAATTCCAACACTGTATGTTTGACCTGGAATAATCATGGAAATTTTTTAAATGGAAAATGTCATCAAATTCTTACTTGGTGGATTGAATTCCAACTGATTGTTGTTCTACACGCTTACCCTTATATTAGAAATAGTTGGAATATCAGCGCTCTTGGTTCGGTTGTTGTTTAAAATTGTGTTCATGAAAAAGTGTTTGTCAAATTTTTGAAAGCGAGATGCATAAGTAGAAGAGAATAATGGTGTGTAGTCAAAAAGACGACTATGACTGGGTATAGAAAGATTTACAGTAATATACACCACAACTTTCTTAAAAAAAAAAAAAAAGCTTAATTATGACAGCCAAGTAAAATATAGTTCATAAGATGAAATGATAATTTGTCAATAAGAGCGTAAGGTCTCACCATGACTGTGAAGGGTTTCTCTCTAAATTGTACTGGAAACAATGGGTAACATTTTGAATTATCTTATTTCTGCTTTTACAACACAGATATCCCCGCTAAAACTGCCACTGGCAGCATGGCTATCCAGGTGGAAGATTTCAATGATCACTGCCCCACCCTGACAAGTGACATCCGGACCATGTGCTCCACAGACTACACTGTTTTTGTGAATGCTATAGATGAGAATTTCTTCCCTAATGGACCTCCTTTCGACTTCATACTGATCACGGAGGGCACGGAGGGCAAATGGCAGGTAGAGCATCTGAATGGTGAGAACACCATTGACAGTAAAATACATTGCTCTGGTAAATGGATGTCTACAATATGGAAAGCAAACATTATATTCCAATAAACAGTAATAAAATGCTGGGAATTATTAGAATTTGTAGATGTATCTATCCATGACTTTTGCTAATTATTTCAGGCAATGTCTATTGACATGTTTCGACAGAAATTGTAATTCTTTCTACCTTTACATATTTCTAAACCGGATAGTATCACAGCACTTTTTCATAGCCAGTAGGCGGATTTACACTTTCTCCTATCCTTATTAAATTTTTCCGAATTACAATGTCGGTCGCCTGTTTACATGACCTATAATCTTTTCCGACCCAGTGTTTACATGCATTGACTCTTCTAATCAGAAACAGCTTTCTTACATGCGCAGTTGATCCCCAATCGAGTTCATTAGGTGTGGACAATGCTATGATAAGCTGGTTGCCAAACACCATTACTTCACGATGTTGGGCATGCGCAGATACAACTCAAACAGAGAACTTTCCAAAACAGCGTTTACATGCGGCGACTGGCTATCAGAAAGGCTTTCCGAAAGGACTTAGACTACCTCCTTGCAAAGGAACGGATTTTCATTCGCAAAGGGCCTCTTCTTTCGGAAAGGGGTGTTTACAAGCCACATTTTCTTTCAGATAAGGCGCCTTTACTGAATCTATTCGGAATTAGGCTGTCTATGTAAACCCACCTAGTAACACATCTGAGTACTTACATTAGAATAAACCTCTCTTTGCTTTGATACGCGTATTTCTCCTATTGTTCCACAAACTTGAGCCAGCAGGACTGTGAGAATCATAACTTTAGACATTAGAAGTAAAGGTGATTGATTTGTATCGATCAGGCAAAAGGTGAGACTATCCAATCCAAATTTGTTTATCAATGGTGTGTAGTCAAAAAGACGACTATGACTGGGTATAGAAAGATTTACAGTAATATACACCACAACTTTCTTAAAAAGAAAAATTAAGAAAGTTGTGGTGCATGACCAAATGGCTTATTTGGTCATGGAGGGACATGTCGGAATACACCACTTATCTTATTTTAGAGGTTTAAATCATTGCTGACTAATAACTCTCAAAACCAGTGGCCATCAACCTTAACAATGTCTTGATCACTTTTCATGTGCCAATAAAGGCCAAGATACACTATTCCAAAATATTTTAAAATGGTTCACATATGTTTAAATGCTAAATAATTCTGCTTTTTTTTCTATTTGTTTTTATTTTTTGTATTTCAGTGAAAACCTTGTTACTTATACTTCCTCTAAATAGTGCAAAGAGTTGCAAATTACACCTTATTCTGAAAGGTTAGAACAAAGCTTTGTTTGAATATATATATACGTACATAAATATATATTATTTCTTAAAAATGCTTTGATCAATTCTGATTCCTAGCCAAGTTGGTGCCCTGTGGGAAATTTCGTTATGGTGCCAAATTCCCCATAGGAATTCCCCATCCTCCCTCTATCTAGTGCTGTGATGAACCTATGTTATTATGTAATAATTCATCTTATCATTTATATTTATGTTATAATTTATCATCAGGACGATGAAACCCTCCACCTGTGCCCTCGACTCCTTTCCTACAAACCTAGTGAAAACTAACATCTCATCCATCAGTACCCTGATCACCGCTGTAATAAACAAATCCCTCCGGGCCGGTCTTGTTGCATCTGCCCTAAAAGCCGCCATAATCAGACCACTCCTCAAAAAACCTACTCTCGATCCAGAAGTTTTTGCTAATTACAGGCCCATTTCCAAACTCCCATTCCTCTCCAAAGTACTGGAAAAAGTAGTTGCTGCCCAACTCCAGGACCATCTCAAATACAACAACCTCTTTGAAACCTTTCAGTCTGGTTTCTGCTCCGCACACAGCATAGAAACCGCTCTGCTTAGAGTCACAAATGACCTACGGATGTCAGCAGATGCTGGTTCACCTTCCCTCCTGATTCTCCTTGATTTGTCTGCTGCCTTCAACACAGTTGACCATGCAATACTCCTACACCGCCTACATCACACCACTGGACTCACTGCCACAACCCTAAACTGGTTTCAATCCTACTTCACTGACAGAACAGAATACGTTTCCCTTGGAAGTTCAAGGTCCCGGACACCGTCAATTTTGGGGTCCCCAAGGGATCATTTCTTGACCCCATTCTCTTCATTCTGTACATGCTCCCCCTTGGCCATGTCATCAGTCGATATGGACTCTCATTCCATTGCTACGCTGATGAAACGCAAATCTACATAAAAACTGATACATGGTCCTCCGCAGCCTCTTCATCCTTATCGTCATCATCTCCCCTGTCAACTCTCCGTGCTTGTCTGGAGGAGATAAAGGTGTGGATGAAAAACAACTTTCTCCAGTTGAACAGCTCCAAAACCGAAGCAATTTTAATTGGCACCCCACATCAGACCCAGTCTTTTTCCATAACCAGTATTACCTTCTCTGGTCACGACATTCCCCTCTCTTTATCAGTCACCAACCTCGGCATAAGATTCAACCCTAAACTCACTTTTGAATCCCACATCATCAAGATCTCCTTTCATAATCTCAGAAATATTTTCAAACTCCGTTCTTCACTCACCTTGAGTGATGCTGAAAAGCTGATACACGCATTAGTCTCCTCCAGACTGGATTACTGTAACGCACTTCTCATCGGGATCCCTGATAAAAGTCTTCTAAAACTACAGTATGTTCAAAACAGTGCTGCAAGGGTCCTGATGAGAGTTCGTAAACACGAACACATCACCCCTATTTTTTTATTCCCTTCATTGGCTTCCCATCTCCAAAAGGATTGATTATAAGATCTCTCTCCTCACTCACCAGTGCATCCATGGCAATGCACCCCCCTACCTAAAAGAACTACTCACCCCACTGATCTCAACACAATCCCTCCGTTCTACCCACTCAAACCGCTTACTCCTTCCCCACCATGCACCATGGGTGATCGGGCCTTCTGTTCTGCTGCCCCTCGTCTGAGGAATGCCCTCCCTGACCATCTGAGAGCTCCACAGACGACTGACACATTTAAAAAAGGACTTAAAACTTTCCTTTTTAGCAGAACCTAAAACTTTAATTAACATTGCTGCTTTTTGGTCAAGTTTTTATATAGTTATTATTTTATTTTTTATAGATGCTTTTATCTGCTTTTACTTTGTAGCACTTTGAGATTTGATCCAAATGTAAAGTGCATTATAAATTAAATGTATTATTATTTATTAATTTGAGTTTTAGACTTGTATGTTAACATACAAGTGAAGCACTACATCATTCTGTATTTTGCAAATGCTTTGTCTCGCCGCAGACTCTCTGCCTCTCTTGCCCACTTGCTTTCCATGGAGTTCAATTCCTACCAAAAGTTTGCACACAAATGCAACATGATTCGCAAGCAAGGAGCGTGTGATCCACGAGCAAAGTGTGATTCACGTGCAAAGAAAGTGTGATCCGTGAGCAGAGTGTGATTCGTGAGTAAAGACAGCACATTTTTGACACCATCCCTTTATTTGATTCTTCCTTTGTATAGTGCATCAAAAGTTCGGTTTTGGCTGGTTCTTGAAAGATATTTACCCATTCCTTATGTTTCTGAAGATAATGTTTTAGCTGCAAGAATTTATAAAAGGCGTCTACTGATAAACTGAATTACTGTGAAAGTTGTTCAAATGATTGCATAGTTTGACTTTTGAACATTTGTCATATATAAATTAATCCTTTGCAAGTCCATTTATCCATTTTCCATAGTAGATGGTTAAAAGTCTGGATTTTTTAATGGATGGCTCAAAGCAATATATGGTCCAACTCATGGTCATCAGGTAGTCCACAGACAGGTCCAGGTTGGTAAACTTTTGAACTGAGTCACAACGACACATAGTGTTGTAACTACAAAGGACCTGTGTGCTCACAAAACTGAATATGCTCGTGACCAAGTAGCACGTCTCTAATGCAGTAAATTTGTGCCAAAAGTCATGTGTTTGTGCTAAAAGTCATGTGTGATTTTTTGTTTTGTGCAGTTTTAGGCTAGATTTTCTTATACATCTAAATGCACATTTTTACTTGTAACTGAAATGCTGCAGTCGTTTGTAGCACATTTCGTGTTTGTAAAACAGAAAAACATTTGTTTGTCAGTCAAGTTTATCCTTTGTAAATCACATTGTATTTGCTCGCAAATCACACTGTCTTTCCTTGCAAATCAAACTCTGCTCGCGGATCCCACTCTCTTTTCTCTCTTTGCTCTGCTTACGGATAACACGCTCTTTTCTCGCGAATCACACTCTGCTCGCGGATCACATGGTCTTTAATCACGAATCGGGTTGCGTTTGTTTGCGGACTTTTGGCAGGAATTTAACTCCTTGCTTTCTGTCAATCGGAGCAGACCAGCTACTCGCTATGTGTCTTCGGTGCCCACTACACCATTCAAATTTATTGAGACTATATGACCACCATGCATTGCCCCTGGCTGATGGCGATCACATCATCAGCTGCCCAACGACCATGATGCCGTAAGCGCGCACGTAACCTGTGTGTAGGAAGGGGCGGGCCTGGCTGTAAGCTTCAGAGGGTTAAATTCAGACTAAAGCTGATAATCCATCAATTGTTTGTCTTGTTGGGCAGAAACCGCTGTCATCTTGAGGACCCAGGAGTCTATGTGGCCTGGTATCTATCAGGTGGAGTTCATGATTAAGGACGAACAGGGATATGCCTGTCCAGAACCACAGAAAATGAAGGTCCACATCTGTACCTGTGAGGATGGAGTGGTATGTGGAAAAAAAGGCACAAGTGGTCAGTTGGGAACTGCAGGCATATTGCTGTTTCTGGGCCTGCTTCTTTTATTACGTAAGTATAATTATTATTCAAGCTGATATAAGAGGATTACTTTTATGCCTTCACAAAACTGGCAGGCTGCATACAATCTGCAGGAATCTGCTTAGCTTTACTTATCGTGATTAAAATAATTTTTGTGGTTGCCATTTATTTTTGAAAAAACTAGACATATGCGGTTGTCCTCAACAGCAAGGGTATATCTTCAAAAAGACACAAATCCCCTTGTTTATACAACCCCCCTGATTGAACGCCTGCAATTAAATATAAAGTTATTTCCACAGTGGCTTTAATGAAAAAAGTGACTGAAATATGAACTTGAAATAGGTCAAATTTAAACAAGAAAGAAGTCCTTGAATCGATTCATATGCACCAAGTTTGGACCAACAGTTGAGATATTATAGCCAATATTATAGCCAAACTGTATTATAAAGTTTGGCTATAATATTCTGTAAATAGTCCTTGCATAAAGGTTTATGTGGTTATAACATTTGAAAATGATCCATTAAATAGTTTTTGAGTTATCCCATTAACACAAAGAATCTGTGGCGGCGGATGCTGTGGACACTGACTGTTAAAATTATTTAATATCCCCGACTTTCAGGGATATAATAAAGATAAAATAAATAAACAAACTAGAAAGCACTCAGAGAATACAAAGCTCTTCCAATGCACAATAACATCCTAGGAAGAGCTGAATGAAAGTTCTGAATAGATTACATTACTTTATTTAGGAAAATTTCATGCAAATCCATCCATCAATTTTATGAGTTATTGTCAAAGAAACTCCAAAAGTTTGATTGGAGAACGTTATCATGACATCACGTTCATAACATCATGTTGTTGTTATGTTTATATGGTCATCACGGGGTTGGGAGAGGGGGTGGTTGGAGTGTTTGAATGTATTCACTGTAGAAAACTGAATGAACAATCGTGAGTACCAGGTTGCTCAGGCGGCAAAGCGGTCTTCCACTTATCTGGTGGTCGGTGGGTGGATCCCCGCCTCCTCTTGTTTACTTGTTGAATTATCTTTGAGCAAATTTCTTAACCCCAATATGCTACCAATGGCTATTCCATTGGTTTATGACAGATGGTGTGAATGGCTACCGCTCCTGATGAGCAAATGGAGCCTTGAATGGCAGCCTCTTGTATTAATGTATGAATTATTGTGTGAATGGATGAATGCTGACTCGTGTTGTAAAAGCGCTTTGATTAGTTGAGCAGACTAGAAAATCGCTATGTAAGTACAGTCCATTTACCAATTACCATAGGGTCTCAACTGTCACATCCCTGCTTAATGAGTGGCTAACAAATATCAATGAGCCATAACATTTTAAACCACTAGCCAATCTTATTTGTCATAGTGTATCGGGCTCCTGGTCCATACTCCAAATTTTGGTGAGTTTTCTGATTTTTTTATCAAACCTAGTCCTCAAGACAGATAAAATAATTATTGTAGGTGACTTTTACATTCAAGTAGATAAAGGCAACGATAGTCTTGGTACTGCCTTTAACTAAAAATTAGACTGCTATCAGACCACTGTTTGATAACATTTGAATTTGCAATACTAAATCACCTGCCTCTACTAAAATCATTCTACGCTAGAATTATCCGATGAAGCTGTAGCAAAATTTAAAGAAGCTATTTCATTAGCGCATAGTTGAGATGCATGTCTCGACTTAAACAAATCTTACTCTTATCTTAGTCCTTTGCAAATTGATTATTTTGTCAATTGGGCTGCAAGCTCAAGATTAACTCTCGACTTTATCGCCTACCTAAAAAATATGAGTGTGAAAGAGAGGAGAGCAGCTCAATGGTTTAACAACCTTACTCGAAACCTTAAACAAACAACACATAAACTAGAAAGAAAATAGCGTCACACTAAGCTTGAAGAGGTCCGCTCAGCCTGGCAAGATGGCATTAAAACATATCGGAGAGCCATCCGCAGCTCTAGCTATTACCCTGCACTGATAGAGGAAAATAAAAACAACCCCAGGTTTCTATTCAGCACTGTAGCAAGGCAGACTGAGTGATTTGTTAACAATGAATCCTCCATGCATAGCAAAGTTATCCGTAGAGTTCCCCAGGGATCTGTGCTTTGGCCAATTTTATTCACATTATATATACTCCCTTTAGGCAACATTAAAGGAAACATTCCATTAACTTTGCCTGTTATGCAGATGACACTAAATTGTACTTATCAATGAAACCAGGTGAATATAATCACTTATCAAATTTAGAGGCATGTCTAAAAGAAATTAAAACCTGGGTGACCGGTAACTTTTTATTGTTAAATTCAGATAAAACTGAAGTTATTTTGCTGTGACCCAAGCACCTTAGAAATAATTGATCCGATAATGTAAGTCCTCTGGATGGTATGACCTCGGCCTCCAGCACCACTGTGTGGAACATAGGAGTTATCTTTGATCAGGATATGTCCTTTCACTTCCACAAATGATTTCTAAGACTTCATTTTTTCATCTGCGTAATATTTCTAAAATTCGGCACATTCTGTCGCAAAAAAATACAGCAAAGTTAGTTCATGCATTTCTTACTTCCAGCTAGATTACTGCAATGTCCTAATATCAGGCGGCCCCAATAAGTTTCTGAAGTCCCCTCAGCTGATCCAAAACGCTGCTGCACATGTGCTGACCAGAACCAGGTTAAGAGAACATTTCTCTCCTATATTAGCTTCCCTTCATTTACTCCCGGTTAAATCTATAATCAAATTCAAAATCCTTCTGTTTACGTACAAAGCCCCAAACGGTCTGGCACCAACATATTTGAAAGAGCTCATAGATCCATATTGTCCTTAGTTCCATACTGCATACTGCGCTCGCAGCATGCAGGGTTACTTGTAGACCCTAGCGTCTACAGAAGAAGAATGGGAGCTAGAATCCAGCTATCAGGCTCCTCTCCTGTGGAACCTTCTCCCAATCTCAGTTCGGGGGGCAGAAACACTCTTTACATTTGAGAGGTGGCTTAAAACCTTCCTCTATGACAAAGCTTATACTTAAGGCTTGCATAAGCTAGCTCTTAGCTATGCTGCTATATGTTTAGACTGCTAGCGGATCTCCCACGATGCACTCAGACAACTAGCTAGCTGACCTTTAATCCCCACTTACCATGATTGACCATCACACTGTCAACAGTTAACCAGTTGGAACATCCTTAGTCCAATAGGGATCCTTACCTTTCATTTTCTTGCTTCCAACATCAACTTCCAAAAAAATATTTTCAATTCCTTCCTAATTTATCCCAACCAGAGGCAGATAGATATCCCCTATAGATAAAAATGTGTTTTGTCGCTTTGTGGTGCGGAGCACATGCTCAGAGTGTTCCGTATAAGCCAGCTCTGGATTGGAGGAGTGGACATAGAAATATTTCCGGTCGACTACTTTGTGTCTGGAGTCATGTTACAATAACTGAATTTTAAGTTTCCTGAGTGAAGTGCAGTGCCATCCTGTGCTGTTAAGTTAGAAGACTAAATTGTGTCCTTGTTTTTACAGTCATTCCTCTGTTGCGGCTCTTTTGCCAGTGTGAGGAGGCTGCTGGAGTGCAATTGGGCTTTACTGAGATGCCTTTTGACACCAAATCCCAACTGATTAATTATCATACCGAGGGCCAAGGAGAGAACACGGTAGGCTTCCAATTTATAGCTAAAGAAGACTATTCTGCTCTATTTGTTTGTTATTTAAGTTAAGTCTGACTTTCATACCCAAAATAAATATTAAAAAGCTTCGCAACTATCTGGTGGTATCTGCATAATCGTCATGTCCATACAGATAGATAAGATCTACAATAATTTATTTTCAGTGTCAATTAACATTGTACCTGCTACTACGTGTGAGAAATCTGTAATTACTAACTATAATAATAACTAATAATAATAATAAATATAATAACGGATTTGTTTAGATAAAAAAACTGGCAAAGTTCATGTTATTCCATACAGTTATTCCCAGATAGGTCCAAGAGTACTCACCTTTTGGCACAGTTAGATAGCCAAAGTACCCAAAATGTGCCAGAAATGGGATGATCCCCAAAGAGGGATTTTGGCTGCAAAATACCACCTGTGTGCACCAGGTGGAGCCTTATGCACATACTACACGTAATACTACACGTACTTGGCTGTGATATAAACTTAGGGTTTCAATAAAATCTAGCATTAGCACTTTGAGATTTGATCCAAATGTAAAGTGCATTATAAATTAAATGTATTATTATTTTTTATTATTTAGCATTGTGCATAATAAAAAATGACAGGAAAAATTTGGTAGAAGCCGATATAGGCCAGTTGAGTAACTGAACCTATGATCATCAGCGTCCCAATCTGTGTGTCATTACAATTGAAATTAAGTATGTAAATCAGCGGATTGACTGAGGACTGTTCTACCACATGATAGGAGGTGCCACTGATGACATTGCCAAGAAGTAGCAGTGGATGGTGATATGGTCAACATTGGTGTGGCTGCCATATCAGCAGGGAAGCCCATGGGAGGTTTTGATAAATCCATCGCTACTATGAATGGGATGAACGGGGGCTACTACCAGGATGGATTTTCAAATGTCAAAGGAGAGGTGGCATGGGATGGCTGGCAATGGCTTCTACTCTGAGTTCCTGGGCAGAGAATCAGCAGGAGGTGGAGGAGTGTTTGATGGCATGGCTCTGCCTGAGCAAGTGCTGAGACGATACTACACTCAGGTGAGCCTTTATTGAATTTGTTCTACTCCGATCTCTTCTAGCATGGATATGTTCATCAACCTTAAAGCTATTTTAGGTGACTATTCATACATTATTATGAATAAGCATCCATTGCATTTTAGTCTCTCTTTATCCTTCTCTTTTTTTAACTTTCACTTTATCAGCTAGACCTATACCTCTACCTGTCGCCGTGCTAATTGTGCTAAAATTTAAAGTTCCTCCTGTCATCCGCATATTTCTGCCTTTCCTCATCTGGTCCTGGTTAATGAGTTGGATGATGAATGAATGTAGGTTACTGTTGTAAATGGTAAATGACTGTACTTATATAATGCTTTTCTGGTCTGCTCGACCACTCAAAGCACTTTACATTGTGAGCCAGCAATGATGTTGATGCCTCGATTTTGCACTTCATCTTTTACCTGAGCTCTGATGTCTGGACAAATGCCTCTGTGGACAAGAAGTTTTGTCTGAGGTTCGGAAAGGCGCATGGAGATTGGGTTGCATGCAGTTGGATTGAGCTCCATGAAATGCTCCAAGGGGATATAAATGAGTGGTCATTAATATATACATACTATCTGATCACAGCTTTGCATGACTGTACAAAAGTTCTTGGTTGCATTTTCTCTGGGTCAACTCATAGATCCAGATCCTGCTCTGGATCTGTCAGTTCACCAGTGTGCCAGCATACATAATAAATCACACCAACAAAGCAAACCTCTCAATTTGACTTGGATAGTATTTATAGCAGTACAACAAATATATTGTTTACTGGCAATGCTTTGATATTACTTAGTAAAAATACCATCAAACTTGGGCAACTTCAGGGAAGAATAATCCAGTCCATCCCTACGCGTGGTGAGACAACAAAGCGAGGGCTCAATTTAGCCCCTTGGCCTGAGTTTGGCTAACCTTGATGGACAAAGGCCTGAACCTTTGCTTGCCAAAAAAATCCCTTCATAGATCCGGCTCTCTAATTGTTCTATGTTCTCATTACTCCAAGGGGTGTCACAAGGTTTCAGAACTTCCATAAAGTATTTAAAGCCATATAGATCAAAACAGCGATACGTTCCAAATTCTAAAGGCAAGGCTCACTTTGAAAAGCTTAATTTTGAACCAAAAACAAGGCAGGAGCGGAAGTAATTCCGGGACACCTGCAACCGTTCCCCCTTTTGGGTACTCACACTCACACTCACACAAAGTTCAATATCTTTCTCCACAAAGAAATAAGCGATGCTGCTCTCCATGGAAACTTCATCTGTCCACATAGATGAGGTTTCCATGGGGATCCTTATGCAAAGTCAAACTTTTGAGGACAACCTACCTGACATCCATTATGTACCCAACCATCTCGCCGTGGTGGGAGCAAAATTGTCTATTGCTGAAGGACAGTGGTACCGCACGATTTGGAGTCAATAGATTTGAACTTCAGGCTGGAAGGGTTTGAGCCATCAACAATATAAAGGCCACAACAGGTGTGTCAGAACTCAGGAGCCTCTCGGGTGTCTGTAACTACTCCAGACAGTTCATCGAGTACAATACAGACATAGTCAGACCTTTCACTGAGCTTCTCCGCAAGGATAAGCCCTTTTAGTGGGAAGAATCCCAAGAGCAAACCATTTGCCAGATTAAGGAGAAATACTAATGCCCACCTTGTCTAGCATTTCCTTTTATGGAATACCCTAAAACAAGGATTTTAAACTTGAGGCGAGTTTCTGGGCACATTGCTTTATTGCCGTTCTGGCACAAAAGTTTGACTAAGACAAGCATATATTTGTCTACGCAAGTCGACCGCTAAGCAGCATTTAGATTGAATTCTCAAACTACGAGAAAGCTTGTTTTACCACAGACTGGTCTGTGGAACACTTCCGCAGCTACACTGGAGGCCAGAATAGAATAGCATAGAATAAAAAAAGAATTCTTTACCGTCCTCGCACACAAGTACAACGGAATTGTGTAAACAGTCCTCCTGTGAGGTGAGTGAGGAGAGAAATCTTATAATCAATCCTGTTGGAGATGGGAAGCCAATGAAGGGAATGAAGAACAGGGGTGATGTGTTCGTGTTTACGACTTCTCATCAGGATCCTTGCAGCACTGTTTTGAACATACTGTAGTCTTTGAAGACTTTTATCTGGGATCCCGATGAGAAGTGCGTTATAGTAATCCAGTCTGGAGGAGACGAACGCGTGGACCAGCTTTTCAGCATCACTCAAGGTGAGTGAAAAACGGATTTTGAAAATATTTCTAAGATGATGAAAGGAGATCTTGCAGATGTGTTTGATGTGGGATTCAAAAGTGAGTTGAGGGTCGAATCTTATGCCGTGGTTGGTGACTGATGAAGAGAATGTCGTGACCAGAAAAGGTAGTACTGGTTATGGAGGAAGACTGGGTCTGATGTGGGTTGCCAATTAAAATTGCTACGGTTTTGGAGCTGTTCAACTGGAGAAAGTTGTTTTTCATCCACACCTTTATCTCCTCCAGATAAGCGCGGAGAGTTGACAGGGGAGATGATGATGACGATGAGGATGAAGAGGCTGCGGAGGAACATGTATCAGTTTTTATGTAGATTTGCGTTTCATCAGCGTAGCAATGGAATGAGAGTCCATATCGACTGATGACATGGCCAAGGGGGAGCATGTACAGAATGAAGAGAATGGGGTCAAGAAATGATCCCTTGGGGACCCCAAAATTGACGGTGTCCGGGACCTTGAACTTCCAAGGGAAACGTATTCTGTTCTGTCAGTGAAGTAGGATTGAAACCAGTTTAGGGTTGTGGCAGTGAGTCCAGTGGTGTGTAGTAGGCGGTGTAGGAGTATTGCATGGTCAACTGTGTCGAAGTCAGCAGACAAATCAAGGAGAATCAAGAGGGAAGGTGCACCAGCATCTGCTGACATCCTTAGGTCATTTGTGACTCTAAGCAGAGCTATTTCTGTGCTGTGGGCGGAGCGGAAATCAGACAGAAAGGTTTCAAAGAGGTTGTTGTATTTGAGGTGGTCCTGGAGGTGGCCAGCAACTACTTTTTCCAGTACTTTGGAGAGGAATGGGAGTTTGGAAATGGGCCTGTAATTAGCAAGAACTTCTGGATCGAGAGTAGGTTTTTTGAGGAGTGGTCTGATTATGGCGGCTTTTAGGGCAGATGTAACAAAGCCAGACTGGAGGGATTTGTTTATTACAGCGGGGATCAGGGGACTGATGGAAGAGATGTTAGTTTTCAGAAAGGGGTCGAGGGCACAGGTGGTTTCATCGTCTTGATGAAAAACTCAACCTCTTGCTGTGAGATTTCTGGGAAGCATTTTAGAGGCTGGGAGATCTCAAACTGTGAGTAAGCAGACTGAATAGGTAGAGTGGAGGAACCAGAAAGAACAGAACGGATTGAGTCAATTTTCGATTTGAAGAAAGCCATGAAATTATTACAGTGCTCTTCTGTAATTTCTGTAAGTAGGGGAGTTTGTGGTTTAAGAAGATGATTGATAGTGGAAAACAGCTGCTTAGAATTTCCAGGACTGGTTTTGATAATGTTCGAGTAGAACAGTGACCGAGCCTCTCTAAGCCACTTTGAGTAGACCTTTTGGTGTTCCGTTTCTGACATCAACGATGAACAAACAGAAACGGACATAAACGATGAAACAAACAGATACAGAAGTCTCCGGGTGATGGTCCACTTGCAGCAACAGGTAGGCAGACCGTCACCAGACTCGGTAGAATTCGTACAAATACAATTACAAATACAGAATAACATATACAAATACGGATATAAATCCAAAAGGTTTGCCAGTGAGCAACAATAAAGGTATACTTATCGGTTTATAGTTTTGTAGTAGTATGTATGTAGTATGTACAGCAAGACAAACATTGGCTGCGAGCATCAACATTCATCCTGCAACACTACAATAAGCAATACTTATGGTATAGATTGAGTTGGAGTACCAAAACAGAAAAGGTTGTCTTAAAAAACTTGCAGTGGTGCTTAAAACAACACTGCAAGTGTTGTAAAACACACTTTTACAACACTTGCAAAAGTGCAACACTTTTGCATGATATGCATTACATATATGCATATCATTGCATATTATGTAATGATATGCAATTTCAGTATGTTTTTTTTTAGGAAAAAAAAAAATGTATTGCACTGTATTCGTTCTATATACAACACGTACCTTTCTCTTTTAAAGTGTTTTCCGAGCCAACTCTACGTAATTTTGTTCTGATGAGCACTTTATTGTGTAAATTTGATCAAATAAAGTCTTTCTAAGTCTAAGTCTAAGTGGCCACAGAAAAATATTCGTTGTGAATGGTTTGAGGGAAAACATTAGCGGTTACTTGACTAAAAAACTTCTTGACAGGTGTTTTTCACAGGTGTCACAAACGTGGTCTTGTTTCCTGGAGCATCTGGGATTTTCAGCCCATTGGACCTTACCCTGAGAAGCCACTACGAAGTCCATGGTGCGGATGAGGAAACCACATCAACGTCCAATATAATGGGCCACAGTTTTCTCATTTTTGAGAAAACCTACGGCAGCTGCAAGTTCAACTACGCAACGGATTTCCTCAGGCCTCCCAACCCCTAGTGCCACTGTCTACAAAACATTTCAAAGGTATAGTTAACCTAAATAACTGTTAAATGAAGGTGATGTGATGATTCTTTTTAAGAATTTTCCAATTTGGTATCAATAAAGTACATTCATTTATCTTTCTGTCTGAATTGATAAATACCCGACTGCAGATCACAATTTTGAAATTCCAAAGCCCTGGTTAAAAAACTTAAAACTGACTCAATTGTTGAACTTGAACATAATATGCAATGAAATGAATGGCGGCACATTAATCGGACACAAAGCAATTATCATTAAAAGTGTCTTAATGGTTTTTGTAAAAATTTTAAAATGGTCTTCCAGGTCAATGTACCTTGCTGGGCTGGACAGTAGGAGGCTGAGTCCAAGCTGAATTTATACATAGATGTAAAGATATAGATATATATATTTTTAATGTTTTTCACACCAACTCCAAAGGAACACACTACTGGAAACAAAATGCACAAAAGATTAATGCTATACAAGAATGGGAATTCCTGTAATTTCAGGGCAAACAGTTGAAAAACTAAAGAGGCTGCAGGCATTGCCAAGGTCACTGATACAATTGAAGATCTTCTACTGGCATCACAGGGCTTACCAGATGTCACTACTGCAATCAGAGAGTTCACCAATATAGCTGCCACTCCAAGAGTCGCCATTACTTCTTCCCAGCTACAGATCATGAAGGATGGCTTTTGCTGTGTTGTATGTATGAGTAAGTACGCAAAACATAATAACTGCCATACATGTGAACTAATTTTGGATACATTTTATAAGGGGTGTGCCAGAATGTGAGATATCCAAATAAGCATATGTTTTTTCACTCTAACTAATGTCGACTTCATTGTATCCTCTACAATTAATTACAGGTACTAATCAAAACATTTGTGTAGGACTCCATACTGCAATGATAACTAACAAAAAATATTTTGGGGCATTTTCTGATTATTCTCTGTTATTATTTTATTTTTATAATTTTTTTATTTTGATTTTCACAACAGTAGTTTATTTTACATGGAATACTGTGAGCCTTCCATGACTCAAAAACCCTTGAGACCAGTCTGGCACAATATGCCTGTCAGGTTGGACACACAATATTCACAAGGCTGTCATCCATGTCAAGTTCTTCTTTATCCACGATCTGCAGAAGGTCTGTCTTCAGCGGATAGTCAACGCGATTGTTGACATCAGGCCAGATTCGTTTGACAATATGATTCTAAACAAAGATCTGTTGTCTGTAAATTTGTGCTGGTTGGTTTATAAAAACATTCTACGTTCCATTTGGGAATGGTGGTCTTAATGCAGACTTCCAACTAAATCTATAAATTGACCAACTCTGCAGGCTTACACATTAAAATGGAAATTTGCATACTGAGCACCTCATTGTCACAATGAGGTGCTCAGTTATGTGGTTCTAACACAGTTCAGCAGAAATTCTGCTTTAGGACCATTTTCCCCAAATGAACCAAATTCTAAAACATTCTCATCAGACAATTAGCGAAATGAATGTACTTGTAATGTGTGCATTACAGATACTTCAGCAGCATTGCTATTACTATTATTTTTTGTTGAGCCAAAAAATGAGGCAAAAAAAATAGTAACGTAATAATAAAATCAGGTGTCAACAAGCAGTGGTGCTGAAGCAACAGCAAAAACAATTAACTGTACCCTTGTGGATGAAGTCTGTAGGTAAGGCTGTGTTTCCAAGTTATGGTGATGAGATAACCACAGCTCCTACATGAAGAGTGTAAGATAAAACTCCTTGTCATGGTCAACTCATTCCCGGTCCCACATACCGTTTTAAATTATGCAAAAAAAATTCCTAAACTTAACCCAATATGATATTCATTTCAATATGGATGTACAGCAGTTATCATTTGGTTACATTATAATATGAAGGTAATAGCCACATGTATTCAACATACAGTATTGCAATTATATTTCAAAGGCATGAGGGATAATCAAATTTTGGTATAATGCCTGCAAATCTCTAAAGTAAAACGCTGGTCGGTTGTAGCATAAGGCAATATGGACATAATTAATTACATCTTTGATTATATACCTTGATATAGCTGCTATTGTTGCTATATCAAGGTATATAGCAACAATAGCATATACCTTGCTATTGAGTTTGGTTCTTTAATTGAAAATCAGCTGTATTTTTTTTTTTTTTTTTTTTTTTTTTTAAATCGGTCTAAAACATCCTTCCTTTCATCCTTTCATCATCAACCTTTTCCCAATTATTATTCATTCTCTTTCTATTCTAGCCTAATTCTACTCCTATTCTCCTAGTCTTCAGCTTTTTTACACATTTCTAAGAATCCCATTATCTGCTTCAGATTAACGCCCAAGCATACACCATATGCCTGACAAGGATCTGGAAAAATTACCTCCCCCTCTACAGGACAAAATTTTTTAGCCTTCTGCCGAAATCTAACATTACAAACACAAAAGTATATTGTTGACAGGCTTAAATCCAGGACTTAGTCCACAGAAAGGCCATCCACTGGGGTTCCCAGTCGGTCCACTTCCATTCCTGGAGGACAGATGTTTGGCAACAAATATGCCATGAAAAAAGAAAGTTGACTGGAAATAGGATTGACGGACTTTAACATGATTGAAAATCGATTCAAAAAAGTTAGGTCGACTAAAGGAGGAGGTACAAGATCATTGTCTCTTGACAAAACAAAGACCATGCAAGAAATTAAAATTATGGCAGAGGAGCTTTTTTTCACATATGGTCTTTATAAAAAAATTAAAAAAAACGCAGTCTGACTATTACATAGAATTCTGTGATTTTGCAGAGCGTCATGTTAACCCTGCAAGCACAGAGGAGCTTTATGACCAGAACAAAGTTTGACTTCTTCAATTCTATATTTGTACAAAACAATTTACAAAAATTAGTTAACCAACTCTACCTCTGTAGTAAACACAGATACAGACCAGCCCCCTATCCGTGATGAGCTATGTGCCATACCAGCGCCTGATGATGACCAGCTGTCAGTCAGTAATGAGATGGATGAAGCACAAAGCAGTGACTTGCCGCTTTATGCACGTGCCATATCCATAGATGAGGAAATCCAAGTAAGATATAAGCTACTTGATGACGTATTTAACCTTGATGACACAATTCCAATGACCGATGATGCGTTGCCAAATACACCCACTACTGCTCAACGAGTAATGGCAAGATTGAAACTGCGGCGAGGGAATGTGTTTGTGGATCTCAATGCTGCTTTTCATTAAGGCTGTTTGACTACTGATGACACACTTTTAGAGATTGAAATGGTCAGATTGAGAAGGATGAGGACAATGGGGGAGTTTTGAAAGATGCCTTTAGTGAGTACTGGTTCAGGTTATCTGCCCACTGTTGGTCCCCTGCAGCTTGGGAGTTTAGCCCATTGAAGCCTGATATGGTTTTCAGGCCTCTCCGAACACCGATGGTGATTTTCCGCTGCAGCTGGTCCTCCATCTTCTTCCTGTAGGAATTCTTCCCTCTTTCTGATCTTCCTCCTCAGTTCCTTCTGCACAACCTTCAGCTCCTCCTTGTTTCTTCTTCTCCTTCAGGAGAACCTTTATGTCCAGACTAGTCCATGGTTTGTTGTTGGAGAAACACCGCACAGTCCTGGTGGGTACAGTGTTCTCCACACAGAAGTTGTGTCAGTTGTTGTATTGTGATGCAGTCTGAAAGGTTATCGATGGCCTCCCCGTGAGAGTCACAGAACTCCTTCCACACAGTTGTTTTTCAAAACAGTCCTTCAGAGCCATGTCACAGCCGTTTATGTCTGACCTTTGCTGTGTAAACAAAGTATTAGATGAAGATTCAGGAGTAATTTAAGGAGCAGGTATGATAAGAATTTACAAATGTGGTTTGTCCAACCTGCGACCAGTGTTTTCTTTATTGCACAAGCTGCACCGTTACGTATTTACATACATGTTTGCAATTTTGTTTAATTGCAATTATTGGCCTGTACGTTAACAGGAGAAAATATTATATTTTTCTATTTGGATTTGTAAGGATTTTTTTTTCTTTATTTTATTCCGCTTGATGTATGTATACAACAGATTTGTACTAATTAATTTCAGGATTTTCCATAAGTTTATTAAACTCTGTATTTTGTTATAAATTGAATGACAAGTTTTTTTACAAAACACAGCATAAGTAAGAGAAGCTTGACAGGTAATTAATTAGCACATATTCTGCTCGAGATATTTTCTTGTAAAATCCCACCGTGATTCAGGTTAACAAGTAATTTAATTATCAAGATAAGGACAACCTTTGGTACATAATCAAATGAAAAGCTCCAATCTGTATACCACAATTATTGGTTCAGAATTTATCCACAAAATTGAAATGTAGGAGCTCAGTTTCATCAGCTAAATAGCCGCCTTTTGACTTAATTAAGTTTGGGATACGAATAACTGTTGAATTCTTCATGATTTTCTGGTCAATGGGGATTCCATACTGAAAAAAAATCTTCACCAACATATGTAATTAAAATTAGATCAACCTAACTTGAGGGTTTATTCCGGTCTTACATTAATAATTGACTGATTATATTATCAATATTATTAATGGTAAATCAACAGTCATGGGGGATATTTTTGAATAGGTAAATTATTTTAGTAAGAATTTCCATTACAAGACTTAAACTTGTATCAGTATTGTTTACACTGAAGGATAATGATGTTCTCGGAAGAATTTGAATACATAGAAAAATGTCACATTTCTACTTACTCGACTTTGTTGTTAAATTTAAAGCATTCTTGGACGAATGACCATTTAAAAAAAAAATATGGCACAAATTCAGTACACATTTATTTTATTAACAGAAAATCAGGAATATATATATATATATATATATATATATATATATATATATATATAGCTCTAAATGAGAGCCCAAGGTCAATGGCTCCTTCTGGATCCTGTGTCTGTAAGTCAGTTAGACACACTTGGAGTTAGATGAAGAGTTTGACAGACCGATGGTCATTCAAACAAACACCTGTCAATCAGCTATTTATCGACAGACAAACAGTTACTCAGTAAGTCAAGCATCCAGTCACACTGACTTATCCTACTCAAACAATTGAAGCCTTAGAATATCCCATAGTGAAATGTACAAGGTCAGTTTATCTGATCTACTGCTGGGAATGCCTAAACCCGATTCTTCCATGGTAATCATGTATAGATCAAAAAACATCTCCATCACATGGGACGATATTTAGGAATTTTGCAGGACTGCTTGCATGTGATCATGTCATTAACATTGCGCTGGACAATGTGAGCCTCCACACCCCATAAATGAGGAGCTAAATACATCACATTGAGTATTCCACTAGGCACGTTAGTGTTCCTTGACGGGGGGATGTAATGTGAATTCCAGGTAATTTTAATGTCATTTAACTAATCCTGAAGGAGAAACGACAACTTACTTTTAAATATATTTAAAAACAAAGAAATATTTATACATTTTTAAAATCTTATGGATCTTAGTCCCAGAATATTATTACTCGAATATGTTCACAACAATAGGCAATATACCTGGATAATGTTCAGGCTACAAAATTGCACAATTGCTCTTATCCAGAAAATCCCCAGCGAACATGCCTTCGTCTTTGAGCTCTCCTATTAGCTGTATCCAATTCTCAATACTTCCTCCACGCATGATGCCCCACAAACTTTGAAACCTCTGGTTAGCTGTTCTTGCTCCTGCATTATAACTTTGCTCCCCTGATCTGTTGTCATTGCAATTGCGACACAGATATGGTTGGATATCCCGAAAAACCACATTCTCTGTTCCAAAATCTGTGCGGACAATCCATGGACCAACTCCAGATTCCTCCATTGCTTCTGTAAAGTAGCCTCCAATTACATGTGGAACATTGCTGGTTAGGGCTGCTCTTAGCCAGATATTCTTTTGAGAAAACCCATCGATGCATCCATTTATGCAAATACCATAAGGTTTCAATCTATAAGATAAGATAAACCTTTATTAGTCCCACAACGGGGAAACTGCAGGGTTACAGCAGCAAAGAGCACACAGATCAATATAACAGAATAAAAATGCAAATATAAATATGAATATTGATCTATACTAGGGTATTACGCCATAATATAAATATTACACTATACAGGAAATACTACACTATAGTATAATATAACACTGTACAGGAAATAAAATATTATAATTGTTATTATTATTATATTATAATAAATATTATAATACAGTATACAATATACTGGACATATTGCGCTATAATAGAAATAATAGAAATATTACACTGTAAAATACAATAAACAATATAAAATAACAATATATACACACTCACTTATCATGTGAGTCTATGTACCAAATATAATTGGTCTTTGAAAAAAATACTGCCTCCTATTTATTCGTCTTCTCCAACGGGCAGTAGAACTCATACGGTCAAGTTGTGCCAGAATCAATCGAACATCCTCTTTTCTTATAAGAAAATGTTTCAGACACATAGCATGCATCCACCTGTAACCATGAAGTCTCCCAGTGCCGCCTAATTGGTCAGTAATGAAGTCTTTTACTGCCTCTAGATCAGAATATTGGCGGTGAAACATTCTATGGCAGTGGTTCTTAACCTGTGTTCCATTGAACAACAGGGGTTCGTTGAGTCATTATCAGTGGTTCGGCAGCGGTTAAGACACACACAGTATAGCCCGGTTCACACTAGCAATGTCGGGCCGTTTGTCGGTGTCAAAAATTTGGCAACACACAATTTCTCTTCGCCGTGTTAAATTACAAATATTTAGTTGCTTAGTAAAAATGTGTTACACAAAATAAATTCAGCCCACTCGTATTATTCGTGACGTCACGCTCCGCCACATAGCCGCGGGAAGTCATTTTACATAGGGGGTGCGGCTAAATGTGGGACGAGATTTCGAAAATACCAGGAAAGCCCTTGAGATACTCCGTTTGTTACAACGTATCTTTGCGAGCAATCCTTTGAGGATGGTAGACATGAAAACTAAGAAAATTAAAAGACTTTGTTGCGAAAATGATATGAGAGTGGCACTTGCCAAGGTGAAGCCGTGCATTTCTGAACTTTTATCTAAAAGGCAACAGCAAAAGTAACAATGATTTGCAGTAAATATTCATTGAGTTATGTTTTTGTGTGAAATTCATGTTTTGTTGGTTTTGTTCTTTGAACACAGAGATTTTGTGTGCAACTGATGCATGGTTCATTTTGTGCACAAATACAATTATTGTTCCTATTAAATAGGAACAATAATAATAATGATGATGACACGTTACTTTCCTAAGACATTGTACATTGTACATGTACAGTATAGTGAACATCATGCATGTAGGTCTTAGATTTTTCATTCATATTATTTAATTTAATTTAATTCTTGAAATCATATGTATCATATCATATTTATTATTAGACTGGTGTCACATACTCTTCTCTCTTCAGATGCGCTGTTGAGGTTTCTCAGTCCCACCTCAGCAAATCTTGGGCCACCTACAGCATCAAGCGCTCTGCCTGTCGCCTCCATCTCAGCAGCACAACCCAGCAGTGATGCAGCAGCATCAAGCACCCCTCCTGTCGCCTCCACCACAACAGCACAACCCAGCAGTGATGCAGCAGCATCAAGCGCTCCTCCTGTCGCTCCAATAGACCCTGCTGTGATGGCAATCTCCTCTAACTGAAAAAGGTACGAACAGAGTTGGTTCACAGAGGTCCATTTCAAATTGAAAACAGCTTCACATTCCCTAAACAAAAGGACGGACGAAGATGTCAACATGAGTATTTTAACAGACTCGTAGTCAATGTAGAAAAAGTCAGAAGAAGCTGGCTTATGTACTCTGTAAAAGATGACAGCTTGCACTGCTTCTGCTGCAAAGTCTTTTCCAAGAGATATTATAAATTCAATAGGGAAGGACTAAAGGACTGGAAAAATGCAAGTCACTTGCTCAAGGTCCATGAAGATAGCCAGGAGCATAATGCTCACATGGCAACATGGAAGGACTT
>VRLP01005227.1:0-39123 GCA_009660295.1 Lophius piscatorius | reverse complement strand
TTATTTTATTTTTTATTGATGCTTTTATCTGCTTTTGCTTTGTAGCACTTTGAGATTTGATCCAAATGTAAAGTGCATTATAAATTAAATGTATTATTATTATTATTATTATTAAAGTTGAATTTTGCAGTTGACTCATTCATTTTTATACTTTGTTGTTTTGACGTCCACGGCTGATGCTGGCATGACTTTCAAAAAATAACAGCAATTATTTCTAGGATTTTTACATGTGGGTCAGTGGCCTCTTATATTAAATTTCTATATGTAATTTGGGCTTTTTTCACTTGCTTTTATAAAGTATTTTTTGTCATGGATAATCAAATAACTCAATGAATGCATTGCATGCTACGCAATTTCTTTATTATAGCTGTTCAAATCAAAACTAATAATGTATCAATGGTGTAGCGATGTAAAGGTTATTAATATTGATGAACCCTTCAGCTCTATGCAGGGGTTTAACATCTTTCAGCCGGTTGTTCTGGCTTTCTGAAGGCTAACCTGACTTTCCCCTTTCACCACTCATGAACATGGTTTTCATCAGCAGACACATCAGGGATTCTGTAGAAAGGCAAAAGGACAAAGGTGTGAAAGGCATAATGGAAATTAAGAAAATGTACAACACATCATAAAGCTAGACAAATAAACAATTAAAATTAGTGTTATCAAATGTTAAATGTTAGATAAGCAATAACAAATAAAATCATATCATATTTATCAGTGTGTTTAGGTCCACCCATCCATCCATTCATCCATCCATCCATCCATCCATCCATCCATCCATCCATCGTTTTGTAGCAGGTTATTTACAATTTTACCTCGAAAATAGTTGAATAGTGGCACCAACCAAAGTTAATTTGGGAAAAAATGAAACTTAGAATGAAAAAATTCTTAATTTGATTGGATTTAAGAATCACACATCTGAAAGTCATGAACTCTTGTACAAAGTTCTTTATTTTTTTCTTCAAGAAGGTAAGACAGACACCTGTAATGCTTAAATATGAATAAGTTCCTTCAACTACACACTAAACAAAGCTGGATAAATATGGATAAATGATAATGAAGTAAATAAACAAGATAATGCACACGTCCGGCTGGGCAAGAGATGGACCTGGCACCAATCGTCCTTGTTGCAGGATGCAAACATGGGAACGGGATACTGGTCCCTTTAGTGTGGTGTGCAAAACTAATGTTCAAGGAGAGTCGCAGGCCTCACCAAACTTCCTAAGGAAAATTGACCTATGCAGGGCCAGCAGCCTCAGGATGAAAAGGGATTGAAAATTGACTCTTAGGAGCAGTTCAAACAAAAGTAAAAAGTTTGCGTGCCGTAACTCAGCTCAGGGTTATGATGCTCAATAAGCAATCAGTTCAGGACACAAAGAATAACTGAACAGTCAAATCAACGAGGGTCGAAAAGCTAACAACTTAGAAAAACAAATGAGTAATACAACAGGAGAGAGCAAAGGGAGAAGGTAAAAGTGAAGAGCTTAAAAGTGAGGAGGGCTAAGAGAAGAGCAAGAGTAAGAGTAAGAGGGTAAGAACCAGTATGCAGGGCGTCGTCCCTTTTTTATACCCTTCCGGTAGTCCCTGTAACTTATTTGCATGAAGGGATGAGCAGCCCATCTAATTACTCTAGTATATTGTCCATTTGGTGGACAAAAAGGGGCAGATAAGGATAAAAGACATAATAGTAACACGTAAGTTAAATAACTTTCTCTCACCATGGCCAAAGAGAATGAACTGAGGTCAAACTGTCATCAGTGAGGAGAGTGTGAATATAAATACCATGTATTCTATATAACGTATTCATGCAAAAACAGTACTTAAGATATAATCAAACTATATGTACTGATTAATAGGACCTTCACAGCGGTTACTAACCTCAGGCTTGTTTGTTACTCAAAGGAAACAACATTTTTAAGAATATAGTTCTTACAAAATTATTCACTCATATTATTTAAACTGGATGAGGTAAGAAAGACATATTTACATATTTAAACAGTAGTAAGTCAAAACCCATTTTCAGAAATTATGTTTCTATTAATGATTACTATATGTGGTACTGCAGAACAATCCAAGAGAGATAAGATGAAAAACTCAGTTTACTTACCGAACAACTTATGATGACTGGTTTTATATCGTTGGAAAGTAAATCTTACATAAGGTCCAACTGTGTAAGTTGTAAAATGAAATAAGCAACCGTTCCGTAGTTCTATTGTTGATGAGTCCAATTGGCACTGTGTTTACTTCGTGTTTTTCTTTACATTCCAATGTGGTATGCAAAGTGAGGTATGGAGAGCATGGCTTAATTGTCAGGCATAAGAGTTTTATTGCACCTCAGTTCCTTACACCGGGAATTCTCAAGTCAGAAAGAAAGTCTCCTTTGTTAGTTGATTCCTAAAGGAAAACCAGAATCCTTTTTGTTCTTAAGTCCTTTGGAGAACAAATTGCGAAGTACACCTGTCACTCTCCTGAGTGAAGTAAAACAGATGTGGAGGTGCCCTCGCTACACCTTCTTTTAGAAAATCAGACACAATCACGTCTGTCAGTGGGAACGACAACATAATTATTCCTGGCAGCTGATTTTCTCTGATTGTCATTTATTACCTGCAGATCTTAATCAACTAACTGCAGAAGTCCAAGCATAACACTTGTTGATCCCCAAAGTAGGTAAATATAATCCATCATACGCACATGGGTACAGCAATCACATTTGCTCTTGAATGTGGAATGAAGTAACCAAACAACTTACCCCTTGAGGTCTGGTGCAGTTTGTTTGCTTCCAAAATTAGATATCGATTTTCTTCTCATTGTTGCTCCCTTGATCTCTCAAGTTGGCTTCCTTATATTCATCGGCTCTCCTTCACATGCTCATTCCCACCTCTCTACTCACATTCTCCCACTACACCAACTCTAGCAAACTTTATTTACCATAATTGTATTGTCCTCTACTTACTAATTATGCATTGATATTCAGGAGTTTAAAAGAAACTGCATCCCATCAGGAAAAAAAAAATTAAAGACCTTACACTGCTTTCTCTGCGTGTGGCAGCCATTTTTGTTTTACGTATTCAATATTCAAGGTGGAACGCTCTGCTTTGGAGAGAGGGTTTTTTTTTGACAAAAGCATTACATTTGTTAACTCTGGAAGGGATCTGTTTAGATAGCCTGCAAGCCCCTCTCAGAGTCTTTTGAATGAATTTATAGAAGGCTTCTGGTTTTTTTTTTGTGGCAATTTTAATGTTTTCAAATCAATGAGAAAAGACAAAAGCTATTTAATGAAATCTGAAAGTGTGTGGGAAGATTTTAAACATGCAGACTAACAGTCCTCCATGGATCTAAACAGTGTTGGACCTCTGATTTATTGCCTTTCTGTTAAGAAAGTTGATATCTCTCTCTGTCGCTTTTTCATCCTGCCCTCCCTTGGAATCCCCCCTCAATCTTTCAGACTATATTTCTTTTTCTCTCAATAATTCCTTACATAATCAGCATATGTCAATATGCATCTTTTATTAATTTGCACCGTTTATACACCCTTTCATGCACTCATCCAGGAGCATAGCATTTTTCTATATGTTCTGTCTCCAAGCAACAATGTTGCCATTAGGTCAGCTAATTTCGCCAAAGCTCTCTTCATGAGCAGCCTGCCAAGTGTGTCTGGAGGAAGCATGCTTGACTTTCTCTCTCTCTCTCTCTCTCTCTCTCTCTCTCGCTCTCTCTCTCACACACACACACAAACACACATGCATTGTGGTGCTCGTAGTCTCAAGTTCTGACAGCTATAAAATGAAACGCAAGTGCATCTCAGTAAATGCATTTATGTATATAGAGACTATTTTAATCTATCAGGCGAGTGTGACAGGCTTATTTCCTCCGAGTCCGAGATGCTGATGGTTTGGGGGAAATTCAAAGCAGGCTCAATTTGTCATCCACATCCATTTTGGTCTCCAGCCTGCAAACCAATTCCCTCCAGCAAAGCTAGGTAGGGACTGACTAAGTTGAACATTACATCAGATTATTTCCTTTAACCTCAGCACTGCCTAATACTTCAAGTTTGTTCGATTTTAGCAATTTACATATAGAAATATAAACCATCAAAGTATGTCAACTACTTTAATTAAAATCTGCTCATAATTGAAGGTTTAGCCATTATTTGCAGGACTATTTAAGTTGATCTTAACTAACTTAACCCTCATGTTGAAGCGCTGTGACGTTTATCTGCGGTTGATGTGAACATGTGTGTGACTGAGTGAATGCTCTGCTTTCACACTCATTGTTTTATTCTTAAAGAAGACTGAAAAGGTAGATGTCCATGAATAATGGATGTATTCAGACAGACAGACAGACAGACGACTCTTTCTCGCAGGGATTTCAGTGGGAATGTCAAAACAGGCTTGTTCAACAAACAAGTGGAACCCATTACTTCATAACTTCGTCACTGAGAACCCTGACCACCTTCTTCGTCTTTCCGTTGTTCCCTTTAAGAGTTGCCACAGCAGATCTTCTGTTTCCATCTTGCCCTATCCTTTGCATCTACATCTGTCACACCAACCAACCCCATGCCCTCTCTCACCACATCTCTCACCACCTTCTTTTTGGGGGAAAACTTATTTTATTGATACACAGTCAGTGTTCCCTAAAGACTTGTGCTCAGGCTTGCTGCACCCGAAGGTAATAACAATGGGGGATTGCAGGCAAACTCCATCAAAATTATAACCTCGGTGCCAAAAGTAGATGAAAAGAAATAAACATAGTGGAAATAAAAGAAAAAGAATTTGCTCTGTACATTCAGTGTGTCAACTACCTGCTGATGAAGAGAGAATGTGTATTTGAACTGGCCTCAGTGTGTTCTATACACAGCTCTGTTATCTTTCCAATAAAATACTATGTATAAAAGATTTCTTTTTAACTTTATTCAATTTAGAGAAAAGAAAAATCAGCATTGAAGAACAAGTAATACCTGACCAACAAAAAGATGATTTATTCCGCCCAAGTCTTCATCACATTTTACTACAAAAATGGAACATGTTTTTATTACCTACCTGAAAATTCTGGAATACTATGGAATTGTCATCCCTACGTCCGCCGCAGGTCATTCGTGTTAACGCTATACCTCAAAAAATATTATATGGATCTTTTTAGATTTTGTACACACACAGACCTTAGTGCGAGAAAGAAGTGCATTGATGTTGGGAAAGGTCGGTTGTATATTAATGCCAATATGGGGGAGCTTAATCTCCGAATGTATTCAGGTAATCATTTCTCAATTGTTGGCCAGATTTAGTCCAAGATTGGTGCAAATGAATGAACTCAAGGATATGTTTCTTTTATGTATCACTATTTTACTCTAATAGCTCAAATTTTATATGGAATATTTTTTTATATGGAAAACACTGTTTTTCAAACAACTTCACATTTATATTTTCATAGTTCAATCAGGGGGATTGCTTGTAAAACACAGGAGATGGGAGGTCTTGTGGGGATATTGTAACTGTCAGACAGTTGGATATGTTAATTTATTATGCAAGATCTGTGCAACTACATAATTATTTATTTTGTGATTTATTAATTTCTTATTCCCCGTTTCCGTGAGGGACTAAAAAATACCCGTTCATTTGTTGCTAGGGGGAAGTTATTAAGTGAGACACAGGGAAAATGAGGCAACAACAAAAGTTATTTGTTTGGTTGTCAAGTAACAAATATTGGATGAAAATCTTTAAGAAATTCATTTAACCCTCTAGGTTAATTGGTGCCAGAATGTGTCCCTTTTTAACCTTTGGGACGTACCCCTCTGAAGGACCTGTCCCCAATCTGTAGTATCGCAAAAAGGAATGTAATTTCTGAATATGGCAGAAAATCACTACCTTAATGATCCTTCACCATCTGCTCCACTTTCTGTTCACGTATTTGTACTCATTTTAAAGCTGTGCTAAGCAGAGATTTAACTCTTCAAGCCTCTGTGTTTATTTTTCTTGTATGAAATATGTTGTGCTATGACTTTAGGATATTTATGTACAAACTAATGGACAACTTTAATACCTTTAAAACTAAAACTATCAAAATTATTTTCCATCTACACAACACGGCTGGGAACACTGACATTTGAAGCCCATTCTGTAGAATCTATCTAGTGCACTTAACAGCCTTCCCACTGCCATCTACGGATGTGGCCAAAAATGATCCAGCCAGATCAGCAGCAGGTCTTAACCAGGACTGAACCTCTGCCAACTCCTCCCTAGTCATCATTTCATCCCAGGCCATGCTCTGTAGCTGAGAAATGTGGTTCTGCCGCTGTGTTTTGAACTTGAGACTAGTTGATTGGTTTGTGAAAAAACAAATGTCTTTTAATACAAAAAGTATGTTTTTCAATCAAAATATTTGAGTTTTAGGCTGTTTTTTTAAATTAATCCTGTCAATTTTGAATCAGATAGACACTTTCTCTAAAAGCGGCAGTGGAAAGTGGATTTCTATGTAGGGTGTCAAGGTACATACACAATTAGCTGTGTGTGTGTGTGTGTATGAAAAAAGAGGTCGTTTAGCATAGTAAGAGTAGAGTACTTTTATTATGCAAAACAAATTGTGATTGCTAGACTGATATTCTTTGCGACTACAGTCATTTTCAATAAAATATTCATATATCCAAAAAAGAATAATGTTGCATTTTGATGCTGGCGTCTGTACCAACAAAACATACATTCAGATGGCTAGGGCATATTTTTAACCAAATAATCTATAGGCAGCTCTTTTTATTTGTTAATATTGTACTTGTACATGTTGCAGTTTCACATATATTTCTGATTTATTGTTCAGCACTATACTACCTAGTTTATTATCACATTGACTGGAAATGAAACAAATCTAAATAGAAAAAAGTACCATAGTGATATTTTTTATTCAGTACAAGTGTATTTGGCCTATTCAAACATATCTATATATTTATATTGTTTTTTAATAAATCTCAATTTTGCAGTTTCTAACCATAACCCTAAATTATATCCACTCTACCTTAAATTCCTCTTCAACATATCAACAAGCAGCGGTAGATGCCCCGCTATTCATATTTGGATTTCTTCCTTTTGTGGGCCTCCTCCAGACGGTCCTCCCACGGCACTGTCATTAAGATATTTTCTTCGTGTCCACCGAGAACAGAAGGATGGCTGGCCCCAGAGTGGTGATGATGATGTGATGTGGGAACTTAAGATGTTTTACCAGGTCCACACAAAGCTGCCAGTCCTGCGCCGTTGCCAGGATTCCTGGCTCTTGTGGTTCTTGGCAGCTGTTATCCAGCCTTCACAAAGGTTATCCTTCCTGCAAGGGACAACACTGTAGTGTAGTGGCTAGTACTATTGCCTCATGACAAGAAGATTCTGCATACAAATCCACCTGTGGGCCTTTCTGTGCGGAGTTTGTGTTTTTACCAGGTCAACATGAGTTCTCTGCAGCTACTCTGGCTTCCTCCAGCAGTCCAAAAACATGCAATACATGCGAGTTGTAACTCTACATTCCCTGTATGTTTGAATCTGAGTAGTTGTCTGGAAGTGTTGGCCTTGTAATGTACTGCTGACTTTTCCAGGGTGGAACAAAGAGTTTGCTAGGAAAGGCTGCCGCCCAGCCAGGACCCTGCACAGGACAAGCAGGTTAAAACAAAGTGTGAATTAATGAATGAATGCTAGTAGTTCGAAAAACACAACAAAACAAAAACCACAGAAACAAACCAAGATGGTTTCAGAAACTGGTTGAAAGTGGTTTGTCCCTTCTCTTTTGTTAACCCTTATGGAACCAACAGATTCACAATGTCAGCAGGATTGCTCTGTCCAAGGTCAACAGTGGCTCATCAGAGCATATTCGGGTGTGTGATTTAAGCCTAAAATAGTTGGTCACTCAATAGTTGATCACTTAAATGTTGTCTCATTGTCTGCGTGTGTGTGTGAGTTTGTCTGTGTGTGTGTGTGTGTGTGTGCGTGCGTGCGTATATTCATCTATGTATTAGCACACTGGCATCTATGCACTAACACTTTGAAATTTCCGTTTGCCTTCAAATAAATGGAATTGGTACTATTTATGGGCAGCTGGATTAGTTCCAGCAGCCCGTACAAATAAATGTGTATGCTAATACTAACACATAGCATATTCGATATACTGTACATGTCTGCCTGCAAATCCTGCATGCTTTCATTCCCCTCTTTATGGATCCATTTAGAGACTTAACACACTTGGTGTCATATCTTGTGTATGTGCTTAAGTAATCCTCAGTAAATTCCAGCTTGCTCCTTCTTATTGCAGTTAAACACTGTCGAAGACAATAGCCCCGTTAAGAGGTGTCCATTTATTTCTTCACTTTAACTCATCAAATGTAAAACGTCAAGAAATAAATCAAGCAGTGTAAAGTCAATCATTTCCTGCAAACCAGACAAAGAGCCTATCCCAGGTAAACCCAGGAGCATTCTTCAGTTCATCACAGGACCAACGATGAGATTGACATACATTCACACTCGCATTCAAATCCGACGGCCCATTTATACTCTCTATTCCCCTACATTGCATCCGTTACGTCAGGAAATTACAGTAACCAGAGGACACACCCACAAAAACAATGGAAGGCCATATCTGGATTTGAACCCAGAGTCTTCTAGTTGTGAGGTAAATATGCCACCATGCCATCCCAATTACGCAATTTTTTAATAATTACATGATCAATAAGTTCAATCGGTCATTGGAATTTATGCCTTATGTCTTCAAATAAATATCATGACTGAGTGTTGGGTTGAAAATACGTGTAGTTAGTTGTAATGAGTTGCAGGAGGATGGGACGAACAATATTCTGAGCAGGTTCATGAAGGAAGATATGTAAAATGAACAGAATGTGTCTTTTCTTTCCAGCAGTCTAGAAACGTATTACCTCCAATTTCTGTTATTGAATAATTTGGATTATTCTGTCCCAGTAAATCAAACTGAATTTGCATGCACATTATGTAAGACAGTAGGGATTTTGTAATTTGCTGCTCTCCGTTGAATAAATTCTTGTTGTTTATGTGTATTCATCTGTATGTGTGATTTTGCACAGTGAGTGCATTTTAATAATCTCTCTTTGAATCCATTTTCCAATGGTCAGGATGATTCTTTTGGTCTTCACATCAAATGGCAGCTGCATATGCTTTGGATCTAGTGTTAAAATAACCTATGCTTATTCTAGGGGTGCCATTCATGCTTGGTTAGATGAGGATGTCTGCTTTGGCGGAGTTGCTGGGGTTTCCAGTTAATGTTGATATGCGATACATGTGAAGATGATTGACAGCTTTGTGGCTATATCTGCCTCAGGATGGCTCTATACCTCCTTCCGCTGAACACATATACAAATAGATTTAGACACATTCTATATGTGAAATTGTCCACCCATGATCTATCATACACCCCATATACAGTACATGATGTAGTTTTCTCATAACCAGGGAGATCTTATGCAAATTTGCATTCAGGTTTTTTTGTCTCCTGGCAAGTTGCTTTGCCGAAAACATTTTACATAATGCTATGAAAACATACTGTGTAAAAGCCACAAAGGACAGATTAGAGATGATGGTTGTCAGGGTTCAAATAAATAGCAGTGGGATAAAGGTGTAAAAAAGGATAATTACTTTAGTTAATCTGCGAAATAAAGTAACAAGGTTTGATATAAATGAGATCAACAGAAAAGAAGGCCCTTAACCAACCCCAAAACTAATGGAACATAATTAATCAAGAACTCAAAAGAAACTGAACTTAACTGTTTTTCCAAAAGACACATGGGGACAAATATACATTGACTAATCCAAACACACACATATAGGGGAAAAGTAGTATTAAACATCTTCTCATTTGAAAAATATTTACATTAAGAAACCTAACCGGTAAATTAACATATTAACTAACAAAATTAACTCATCCCTTAATAACTCAAACCTAAACAAGAGTTAAATTAAGTCGCTTCCACTAATTCTCCATGATGAGCCTTTCCAGTTCCTTTGGGTTGGGTTTAAAAGCTCATCTTTCCACTTGAGAAAGTCTTTTGACAAAACCAAAGACAAAGAATAATTCATATGCAGCATCCGTTGTATAAACAATCCCCCTGTTCAAATCCCCCCCTCCTCAAGTTAAATTTGTAGTGAGGTCCGAATCACATTTGGGATTTTTTTAAAAGAAAGCTCATCCTTTAAAGGAAAATTTTTTCTTTGAGGGTAAAATATGATGTCCTAATTTTGGACTAAATCGGACCAAAGGTTGAGAAATTAAGGGGCCAAAAACTTTCGAAGCTAAAGCTCCCCCTAGTGTAAGAAATATAAAACTGACCTCTCAACATCAATACAGTCCGTCCTTGCACTAAGGTCTATGTGCGTATAAAATTGAACAATAATTGAAGTCATGATGTTTGAGTTATTCCTGGTTAACAGTATTTTTTCGTAAGAAAGCTCACTCAAGTAGGTAGAATATGGACCACTAGAGTAAAATGTGATATTTACGAGATAAATCTCCTTGAGTCGATTGAGATGCACCAAATTTGGCATAATCAAACCGACTGCTGGGAAATAAAATCAAAAAAAGTGTTTTTCAAAAAGCTCTCCCCAGTGAGTAGAATAGGAAATGTTAAGTATAATATTAAGTATATAAAATAGATCTCTCCAACTTGATCCTTAAACACCAACTTTGGACTAAATGCGACCAACGATCGGTTGAGAAATTAAAGCTAACCATAGTGTCGGGGAGAAAAACTTTCTTCCATACAAAAAACTTTTCCCAAAATCAATTAAATTCTTCCTCACACTAAGGTCTATGTAGGTACATGATTTAAGATTCATGATATAGTTTTTGAGTTATCGTGTTAAAATGAAGGATATGTAGCTGCAGCGGATGCTGCAATGACGATTCCATAATATCCCTGACTTTTCGGGAATAAGATTTTAGCATAATAAGGAAAATGTGTGTACCCTAAATAGCAAACAACAATTAAATTTTGAATAAAAGGCCAAATGTAAACCAAGAATGTGTTATTTCTTAAGAAAAGATAAAACAGTGACAGTAAACTTAGAGCGCATTGTATTGAGTTAAAAAATTTTATGAAACAAATCCTGTTTTCACGACTTGTTTTAGCACTTTTAATGAAGCTCCAATGATGTGTTCCTCTAAGGGATCAGTCAGATATTGAGGTAACAGCATTAGTTATTTCTCACACAAATTTTTTACTTCAATAATAGGGACAACACTGCAAATAAGGGAGAGAGATATTGATCATAGTTCAATACAGGACACCTGTTCTAACAGGACTCTTTCTCCCTGACACAATTGTGTAAACCACATTCACTCTCTGAGTATTCTGTCAAGTTTATACTGTCCCTTGTCTGCTGAAAAGTGAAAAGTACGCCCTTGTCTGAAGTTGCTGCACGTAAGACAGTCCAGGTGAAGCAAAGGTCTTATGTCCAGGAAACAGTTGTTCACAAATCACTGGTAAATAAGTATGGTGCAAGAGAAAAAGTAGAAATGTGCTAGAGTCATCAAACAGCACCACTGCTTCAAAGAAAGGGGAAAATGAGGCTGAGAGTAAACTCATCATCATCTGAGAGTTAGGTCCCCAGCAGAAGAATTTCCATCCAGAGTCCAGCAATCAATGGCAGCAACCAAAGTAAGTTTGATGTTAGACTTCCAGATAAACAACAGCCTCATATCAGAAATGATAGCTAAAGACATGCTTCCCATCAGCTTTGATGAAGACGAGTGTTTTTAGACTTTGATGATGGTTGGAGCTGTGCTAGAGTTTACAGCACCAACAACAAGAGAGCAGAAACTTTATGATGATAACACGAAAACATGTTTAGTCAGTGTTGTGAAATTGGCTCTGGTTAAAGATGCCCTTATAGCTGAACCTAATGTAAGCATGTGTTTTATTGTGCCTGTTCTAATTTATCATATTTACTGTAACTGGTGCATCATTTAGCCTCCACCCAGGGACTACAAATGAGAATTAGCTCATAGATATATCTTGCATTATACATGTTTATTCACTGTCCCTGCTAAATAAACAATGAAATAAATAAATGTGACAGCCACGTGTTATTACCGACTCACCTGGTAAATCAACAGTTCTGCAGAGCAAAGCACACAAGAGAGACATGCTGCTGAAACCAAGAGAAACATAGACAATGCAGTCTGTCATCTCATTTGAGTAGATGTGTTTGTATGTGTGGGTTGGGTTGAATATCTGAATAACATTTGAAGAGTTACAAGTGACTATCAAATAGTGTTTTTTGATTGAAGTTCCATCTCTGGGCATTTGGTAGAAAAACTTTCATAGGGCCACCTTTTCTAGGCTTTCTCCTAGTAGTGATGGTCATCCTTAGTAACAGTGCCATAATGGATAAGTTTGTCTATTATGTCCTTGAAAGCTTGTTTATTTTTGTGTCATTACAGTCATTAATCTGTAATATTTTATTTACTTGTTTTTTCCTTTTTCCTTTGAAAGTTTTCTGACATTGTTCTTTCTTTTTTTTTTTATCTGTCTCCTTTTTTATTTTGTAAGTGTTGGTAAATGTTGTTCAGTTATCTTTACACTTCCTGCAATTTTCTGTTTAGTCTTTTGATTGTTTTGTCCTCTGTGTTCCCAGTTCTGACCCTTCCCTAACCCAGTGCACTTGTTATTTCCCTGTTTCATATTTATTGATGTGTTTTTTTTTGTGTCTACCCCTCTTAATGATTTTCTTGTCGTGTTCACAGATGTTCTCCCTCCAGCTGTATCGTTGTTTTTTTACTCTTTGTATTTAGTCCTTTCATTATCTGCCAGTCAGTTGTTGATGTTCCTAACTAATGTCAAATGTCCCAGTCCATTTCCCCGTGTATTCTCCATCTAAGTTTTTTTGCGGTTTCACGTAGTTTATTTCTGTTTTTTTTTTATGTAATTGGCTCCTTTGGATTTTGCCGATCTCCCCGTTGTTTTTTGATTTAGCTTACCTTTGTGGCCTGCTCCATTTTGTTTATTGTTTTTACTTGCTGTATTGTTGTACTTGTTTCCTGGTTTTGACCCCGGCCTGTTTGATGAACCTTGAATTTCAGACTCTCACTCTCACTGGACGACACATTCCCGGCCTTTGACTTTTATCAGCAAGTGTTTCCAAACTCTGATTCTGCTCAAAGTCCTAACACATAACAGTTCGACATTTATGGTGTGAATGTCTGTAATTTTTTACACATTACAGAAGCACACAGCTCCTCCTAACGCCCGAACCACTGTCACCAGTGCTTTATTGACATCGATGATCATGCAGACCCCTAGGTGTGTTGAAATGTCTTTGTTCCAGGCTGAGAAGACTCCTTTCTATACATAGATCCCTGCAAACACCTGCTCTCACACATCATTCTGATAACCAACATCTCATCTCATCTCAGAAGGAGATGTTGCAAAGAAGCGATGGCCAGAGAAATAAACAAGTTGGCCTTTCAAAATATCTGTAATTTTGCTGATTAATAAGACAACAAACAGCATCTTAATTAGTATGTTTTTTTTACCGAGGTGCTGGGAGGCATATTTTTAATGGAGAGCCGGGCAATCTGCCACAACCACCTTCCATTTGTATACTAAGCTGGGAGGAAAGTATTCTAGCCAAATAAATAACATATATAATTTTGATTTTATCAAAGGGAGAAAATAATTGCAGTTCCAGGAATGTTAAGTAATTTATTTTCTGTCCAACATTAAGCTCAAAAGTGAGAAAGCAGTAGTACGCCTAGCTAACTGTTTGAGGTGCGTTCTCGTTATTCTTTCACTTCGCCACCGTTAATGCCCATGCCCATGGGATGGATTGAATGCAGACTGGTGGTCCTTAAAGGGTCCTGACGCACTGACTCGGAAAATTTTTCCTCCTAACAAGATATGGTAAGAAGGTTTGTTAAATGAGTGGATTCTTGTGAAACTAAAATTAGGCCACAGTTTTAGCCTCCACTTAAGCCCAGGAGCAGCTTGTCATCTTGATTGTGTAAAGGGAGATTTGTACATTTTAACAAGGGTGGAACAAATAATAGCCTAAACTGTCTTGTGGTATTTCATTCAGCCTCATGGCTGCTGCTTTTAACAGGCAGGCTGTGTTCAGTTGTTTGCTCTCTCAGAGGAAGTAAATGTAAATAATTATGATATAATGATTAAGAAAACAATTAATTTAGAAAAAAACTTTTATGGATCTGTCATTGCATGGATTAACTTCATCAGAGACTAATTTGTTTACTGAATTCAATAAAATTGGTCTGTGACCAGCAATATTGCTTTCTCCTCTCCTTTTCCATGTTCACCGAGAGTATGACTGATCTAATCCCAAATAAAATCATTCAGATTAAAGACTCAGAGGTTTTTAAAGAGTTAAAGTTTTTTTTTTATTAAAGACTGATGGACATACTTGAGCTATGCGGGTGTGGGCTTACTTATAGCTCCCCAGCTCTCTGCCCATGTATTGGAGTTTACCCCAGTGGATGAAAGGGTTGCTTCCCTGCGCCTTCGGGTTGGGGAACGGGTCCTGACTGTTGTGTGCGCTTATGCGCCAAACAACAGTTCAGAGTACCCATCCTTTCTGGAGTCCTTGAAACGGGTGCTGGAAAGCGCCCCGACTGGGGACTCCATTGTCCTACTGGGAGACTTCAATGCACATATGGGCAATGACAGCAAGACCTGGAGTGGCGTGATTGGGAGGAACGGCCTGCTTAATCTGAACCTTAGTGGTGTTCAGTTATTGGACTTCTGTGCTAGTCACAGTTTGTCCATAACGAACACCATGTTCAAACATAAGGGTGTCCACCAGTGCACTCGGCACCAGGACACCGTAGGTCGCAGATCGATGATCGACTTTGTAGTTGTATCAGCTGATGTGCGGCCGCATGTTTTGGACACTAGGGTGAAGAGAGGAGCTGAGCTGTCAACCGATCACTACCTATTGGTGAGTTGGATCAGATGGCGGCGGAGGAAGCTGTACAAACCTGGTAGGCCCAAACAACTAGTGAGGGTCTGCTGGGAATGTCTGGCCGAGGACCCTGTCAGGATGGTCTTCAACTCCCACCTCCGGCAGAGCTTCAACCGCGGTCCAGGGGGTGGCGGGTAACATGGAAACTGAGTGGAACATGTTCCGTGTTGTCATTGCCGACGCTGCCTGGAGCTGCGGTCGCAAGGCTGCCGGTGCTAGCCGTGGTCTTAATCCCCGAACCTGCTGGTGGACACCAGAGGTGAGGGATGCCGTCAGGCTGAAGAATGAGTCCTACAGAGCATGGCTGGCTTGTGGGACTCCTGAAGCAGCTGACAGCTACCTGCAGGCAATGTGAGACGTGGCTACGGCAGTCACAGAGGCAAAAACCCGATCGTGGGAGATGTTCGGTGAGACCATGGAGAAAGACTTTCGGTTGGCCCCGAAGAAATTCTGGCAAACCGTCTGGCGTCTCAGGGGGGGAAAGCGGTCATTCGTCCAATCTGTCTATGGGCTGGATGGGGACTTGCTGACCTCAGCTGAGAAAGTTAATAGGCGATGGAAGGAATACTTTGGGGATCTCCTCAATCCCACCAACACGTATTCCCAGGAGGAACCAGAGCTGGATGACTTGAGAGGAGGTGGGTCCGCTCATCACTGGGGCTGAGGTCGCTGCGGCTGTTAAACAACTCTGCGGTGGCAGCGCCCCGAGGGTGGATGAGATCCGCCCTGAGTATCTGAAAGCTCTGGATGTTGTAGGGCTGTCATGGCTGATAAGCCTCTGCAACATTGCGTGGACATCGAGGGAAGTACCTCTGGAGTGGCAGCCTGGGGTGGTGGTTCCCCTTTTCAAGAAGGGGGACCAGAGGATGTGTCCCAATTATCGGGGAATCACACTCCTCAGCCTCCCTGGGAAGGTCTACGCCAGGGTACTGGAGAGGAGAGTCCGGTCGATAGTCGAACTTTGGATTTAGGAGGAACAATGCGGTTTTCGTCCTGGTCGTGGAACACTGGACCGGCTCTATACCCTTTCGAGGGTCCTGGAGGGGACATGGGACTTTGCCCAACCGGTCCACATGTGCTTTGTGGATCTGGAGAAGGCTTACGACCGTGTATCGGTGCATATCGATCCGTGTGGTGAAGAGAGAGCTGAGCCGAAAGGCAAAGCTCTCGATTTACCGGTCCATATACGTTCTGACCCTCACCTATGGTCATGAACTGTGGGTCATGACCGAAAGAATGAGATCGCGGATACAAGCGGCTGAAATGAGTTTTCTCCGCAGTGTGGCTGGGCTCAGCCTTAGAGATAGAGTGAGGAGCTCAGACATTTGGTAGAGGATCTAAGTAGAGCCGCTGCTCCTCTGCATCGAGAGGAGTCAGTTGAGGTGGTTCGGGCATCTAGTAAGGATGCCCCCCGGATGCCTCCCTGGGGAGGTGTTTCGGGCATGTCCATCTGGGAGGAGACCCCGGGGCAGACCCAGGACACGCAGGACACATCTCTCGGCTGGCGTGGGAACGCCTCGGAATACTCCTAGAGGAGTTGGTGGATGTGGCAGGGAGAGCAAAGTCTGGGCTTCCCTGCTGAAATTGCTGACCCCGGCGGAGGATAACGAAAAAAAATTTATTCAGTTTATTTATCAACAAAATATTCTCAGATTTCCTGAAATAATGCAGTAGACGAAATCTTCAATTAGTATCTTAATTAATGAAGGGGCTAGCTGTATAAATGAAGATAACATTCAGACCTTTTAAACGTCTATCAGTTTTCTCATCAGCTGGTTGTATCGACTTAATAGAACGTACAGTGAAATGCTGTCATCTGTTGTTCTTTCATGCTGCTTTTTTTCTCACTCTCCACTGATCCATCAAAACAAACTCTTTGCTTTCTTTAATTCATCTGCCTCATTAGTCTCAGCAGAGTCATCAGTCACCACCACCAGTGTATGACACACAGCGGGTATACATCTCGCTGCTGCTCAGAACAGATGCTATTGGTTCACAATTTATGACAAGAGTCTGAGCACCAAAGAGTCCCTGACAGACTAATTATCACATATCATCTGCTGTCATAAGAAATTATCTTTACTTCACTCACTTGGCTCTCCTGATTGAAAAAGATTTATTATGCTCATCTACTGAATAATAACCCTGTCTACACTCAGCAAGACAAAATAAATAAATAGAACTGGTGTTATTTTTCTCCTATGAAATAAAGAAAGGATAAAAAAGAATAGAGATATGACAATTTAAAATAGAGAAGCTGACAATTGTACCTGTATTTCAATTACTTGACTGACCTCTCCTCATGACATTCCTGTTATATGTTTCGATACGGCTTTGCTGCTCACTTTTTGTAATTCATATGATTGTTAGGGGTTAGGGCTACTAACAAAGCTGTTTTCCACTGCATTAATGCTGTTCTTCGACAAAATGAACCTCAGTGTTTCTGTCCCAAGGCTTGCGGACACAAGCCATTTAGGTTCTTCCTCAGAGCTCCATTGTTTTGTCTTTTCTTAATAAATAGGGTAGGTGGTCGGCGGTTCAATCTCAGCAGTCTACATGTCGTAGGCTCCATGAGCGAAACCTTCAATCCCAATATGTATGTACATGGGCGCCTCACAGCAGCTGCCCACTCCTCCTCAAGGACGACCCATCCTTGAGGAGGATGACCCATCTTTGAGGAGGATGACCGATCCTTGAGGAGGATGACCCATCCTTGGTCATTAATAAAGGGTACATTATTATTAAATACTAAAAACAGTGTCCAGCAAACACACACTTAACTGCCATTTGATAAGCATATACTTAAAAACTCAAATGCCCAACTGTTTTAGAAAATTATTTTTAATTTGCGAGAAAAACTTGTTACAATGTGTAACCTGTTACACATTGTAAATATATTTTCTGCCTCTAGGAATCACTGAGCATGCAGTTAAAAGCCACATACAGCACAAGAATATTATAAAGTATTCAGAGATTAAATAAACATATTGTTGGAATTCGACTTGTAAACAAGAACAAAAAAATTTATTTAATCTTTTTACCAAGAGCTAAAATGTGAATGCTTTGTTAATATAATATAATAGGGTGAAATGTTTAATCTCTAATCATATGATCGTTTGGCAGGACAAATACAAAAAGACTTGAATATCTGTTTTTATTGTTGTATCATATGCAATGTGATCTGACTTTAAATGACAATCTCTGTGTATTTGGCAGTGTTTTCCCATATTTACTGTTCCCCGTGCAGTCAAAGTTAAAATCACAAGAACTTTTCCAGAGGGCTGGTGTTGTTAAAATAGATGCCTTTTCCCGAAAAGATGCTGAGCCTCCATGTCCCTCAATTAAAATTAGAGCTACATTCAAGTGCTCCATTTTCAGCATCATATTCTACATTAATGAATATGACATCAATGGGACTTGAAAAATTTCTAAGAAAAATCTAACATCAGATATCAGATAGTTTTGCAACTTTCATATTGTCTGCAATTTGTGAAATCCAAATAAATGTGGCATAGATGAGACAAACTGAATGCACAAGGGACATTTCATAATATGTCATTTTCTTATGGGCAAAAAAAATTACACATTTGACTTTTATTTCATTGCAAATACAGCAGCAAGAGCTTCTTCCGCAGATGCGTATGTTGATGATCATGCCTTGCCTATGTATAAAATGTAAAATAATAATTTCCTGCAGGTAATAGTAATGTAAAACACTGACTTCAGCTAATAACTCAACTTACAATGATGCATATTCCAGCTTTTTACTTTTCATACAGAACGACAGAGAAGAATAAGGTCGTTGCACCATTAAAAGGTTTTGTAAAAGGATCTACACACACAAAGATACACAAATTCACAGCACAACATTTGAAAGCTGGTTTGGGCAGGCAACCAGAACTGCAGTGCAGCAGTGTAAACACATATACCCATGAGATGCCTCATTGTCAATCATACAGTAAGAACAACCTTTCAACACTAAATAACTTTTCCTGAAATATCTACATCCTGTTTTCATTAACAATATGGATAAGGTCTCCCTATTCTTGTTTGACTTTAACACTAGCTTGTATCTGACATCAGTTCTCCACTCCTCTCCAAATCCATATTAAATACCTCTTCTCTATCTCGACCCATGCTCAACCACTGTTCACTTTTAACATATACATTTAGTTTATTTTTCTTCTTCTGTTAATGGTGACGGTTGCCCTCCCTGTTATTGTTAACTCCCTGTTACTGGCCAGAAAGTGAGAACCATCTGACCTTGGAAGTTTCACATCTGGAATTTTGGTACAACTGAAACTAAATAATCCAGGAGTTTGGATCTAAGGAAGTAAGTGTGAAAGCACTATCACAATTTCCAATCTCTTTCCCTAGCTGTAAATGCAGGCTGGTGGCTTTTCCAGCCCTACAACCAACCTGGCATCCATCTGTAAGCTTTTGTTAAAGGGGTTTCCAGAAGTTTAACTGTGCTTATCCCTCTCCAATATCTCCATGCAAACATATATGTGGAGTGATGAGGTCAGAACATAGACAGCAAGTTCTCAATATGTTCTGCTGCTGTTAAAAAAATTCAAAAATTTAAAATGTTGAGTTGTCTGACTGAACTTATGTCATAGACACAGTGAGCTGGAGAGACAGGCTACACACACACACACACACACACACACACACACACACACACACACACACACAAAAAGAATGAGGACACAGGGACCGTGTTGTGACAGTTTCACAGACTCGGTGGCACCCTGAGAATACGAACGCTGATCAAGTCTCATCATTATAACCTAAAGGATTGAAAATTCTCTGTAACCTTCAGTCTCTTCTCTATCATCTGTATCTATCCTCCAAAGTGGATCTAACAGGTAAAAATCTGAAACGATCACTCTTTACACCTGATTTCACCCCTTCAGTCTGTTTGGGGGAGATAACAGCTGTTGCTGCTATTATGCACTCTTGCGGCTTATCAGCCATGAGAAATCCAGCCGTTATCGGAGTTCAAGTCTGGAGGAAATAATGAGCTGCCAAGTTTTTGGGTTTTAGATATAGCTTCTCAGAAGGGAGGTGGTAGGTCCATGTCTACGTATCAATTTGCTTTTAATTTGCAGGCTTTGTACGAATGAGTATTATTTAAGGGTTTTGTCATCGCGCTTTTTTCACCCGTAATAACGATTGACATATTCAATGAACAAGATCTCCTTTTGATGAATGTCTGTATCTGATCTGGTGCAAGAACCTTTCAGCATGATTGTTCTCCCAGAAATTATAAACATCTCTGCAGTGCATCTATTACCCAGTCCGGAGATATTTCTCAGTATCCAGGATAGGAGAATCCTGCATTACCACTTCTTACACAACTAATAGGATGCACAAGGCCATCCTTGCTCAGTCTGTCTTTTAAATTATTATTATATCAGGACTTCTTTTAGCCAGTACTTTGTCTGTAATTATATCACTGAAAAGCCAGGTATTTTGGAACTTTCATCTCCGCCAACCCGTCTGCTGCAGCTTTTCAACATAACTTTATCTCGAAAGATTTTTGGCCATAATTTCTCAACTTTTGCTCTGATTGAGTGCAAATTAAGTGTATATGAATCTTCTTGTGGAAATCTGTATATATTACCCTAATAGTTCATATTTTAGTCACTAAGGGGTCCTTTTTCATGAAAAACACTGTTTTTCCGGATATAATTCTTAACCGTTGGTCCGACTTAGTATAAATTGGTGTATATGAATCCACTCTAGGATCTATCTATCTTACATATCATTATAACTCAAAAAATTAACATTTAAATCAGTTGGAGGAGTTTTTTTTAAGGATAAACACTGGGGAAACAACTTCATATTTAATTTGAGGAGCTCAATCAGGCGGATTGATTGTACAGCGCAGGGGATTGGGTACTTTTCGGGGTTATACACTTGCTGTCAAGACAAGAGCAAAGGCATAGTATCAAGACATAGTCAATCTTCAGTCTCTCATCTCATTTCAAGAATGCTCAGCATGTTGGCCTTACTTTGCCATTTTAATACACACACTTTTCTTCTTTTTCCTTCCTGAACACAAGTGATGACTCTCAAATCATGTACTTCCGATTATTTATGTGCAGGCCTTTACGGCGAGTAAGCAGTAGCGTAGGATACCTAGCTCATGGGGGCACCATCAGCCGGGAGCAATGCGCGGTGGTCACCTAGTGTCAATAAAATTTGAACCCAGGTACACAGCGCACACCCATGACACTGAGCGAGCCAATCGTATGCTCAGAGAGAAAGAGAAAACACGCAAGATAGACAGAGTCCCTGCCTCAGCGTGTCCTTGACATTCATTCATTCATTTATTCTTTTGATGTTACCACTCATACTGGACATTCATTGAAGCTGATTTTCCAGAGACAGTTGTCATTAACTGTTGTCTGTGAACACTTTTTTCTTCTCTCTGCATTCATGTCTGACAAAAGGGAGAAAAACTGAACAGCTGGTAGTCACAGATGTTGGAATTTATGGAAAAATCTCAATTTATACTCAGGACAGATGGCAAATTTTTGGGTCTTTTTTAAATTTTTAAATCAGTTGATACATTCAATTCATAACCGCCAGAGGTTGTAGAACGTATTACAAGTTTAGAGAAAAGTTGACAGAGGAGAACACTCAAGTAATAATAATAAAAAGTCCTGATTATTATGGATATTATAATAATCATATTATAATTAGTGATATTATTATTTTATTGTTATCATTTTTTTTATTATGCTTATATGTTAAATTAATTATTGAAAGGTTAATAAGACTATTGCTGTTACTTTTGATATGAATAAAACAATATCATAAATAATAGATATGTATTATAAGTGAACAAAACAAAAACCGCTGAAGTATATTTAAAATCTTTTTATGTTTCTACATATTTAGAGGTTACATTTATCATTTCTGATTGATTATTTAATTGTTGTTTTTGACCATAATATTTTCATTTGAGTCTGAAGTAACTTATATTGAAGTAAGTTACTTATGGTTAAGGACTGGTTGCTATTATGTTTACTGTTATGTTAGTTATTTATTTATTAAAACTTCTGGTTAAAGTAGTTTTCTTTTTTTTTTTTACTTAAACGTATAATTTTTTTGTGACTCAGTTTTTATTTCCGTTTGTTTGTTTTATTTATTTTATTTATTTATTTGTTTAGGCTCAATATATTATACTTTTATGTCATATTACATGCATGCAAATTAGTCATAAATTGAAACAAATGTGGTTATAAATTTAAACAAGTTAACCAATAAACACCAGAGAAGAAGAAGCAGGAGAAAAAGAAAACAGCTCATCTATTAGACAGTTGAGGGAACTGAAATCCCCTTTCACCGGCGTATGTCGTATTCTTGCGGGATAAGTATTACCTGAGGACCTGTGGTTATTTGTAATAATTAAGGAGAACGTCTGTGATATTAATCCAGTTTGAATGAGCCATGCCTGTAATTTGTCAAGTAAAAATCCCACTGCAAATTACCTACAATATTTCAGCCAACACAGAGGTCAGGTAATAATTTTAGCCCCATGCAAATGGCCATATATGGGATGTGGTGGTGGAATTCATATTTAATGCTTCCTCCGATGTCTGCCTCTTTCCCGATCGAAATATGGCAACTGTCGTGGCTATAAGGAAATACTGTTTAAACTGGTGTTAGAGAAATGTCGATGATCGGTGTGTCCTGCAATTCACATTATTTATCGCAACTTGGAGCATTCATCATCAACACACGAGCCGAGTTTCCACCATTATCATATAAGGAGGTTCTGTGTGACAACGACTCCAGGGGCACTACGCGCCCACTGTTGCTGCATGTATGGGAGACACTGGAGGTTTGGGTACCTGGCTTGAGCGTCGGTACTGAGGGAAAGGACCGTCTCATGCTGTGCGCCCCCAGCCGCACCTCCAGTCACTGACCTGGTAACAGCAGTGGGCGTTGAGCAGAGGCTTGAATTTAGTAAATTTAAGGGAAATACAGACTTCTTATCCCATGTGAATGCCCAGGCGTCTTTTCTAAATCACAAGAGGTCCTCAGGTAATACTAGTCCCTTCCAAATAGGGCAGTGGCATGTTGTCATGGTTACACGGATGCCAAACGAGGTATTGACATGGACTTGAATGCATATAATCACATATATGTCCCACAATGCACTGTTCTTTTGTCCATCGCCTTCTTTTGGTTCGTTTAAAGTGGACCAAAACAGCTCAGTGGTGAAAAAGACCTCAGTTGCACAGTGCATGATTTTCGACAGTGTAGTTTCAAACACTACCCCGGGGGTGCCTACCAGCAATGACATCCAAAATATTTAACCTCAAATTTGAAAAATAGCCCCTGGCACTTTCACATGACGGAAAAATGAACAGTTGTTTTAATCACACCCGGTTTTCTGAAACAGAAATAATTTCTATATATTGTGCTGTTCTATGTCATATCCGCCTTATCTGATCTGGAAGCCCCTCCATGCAAATGAGAGAAAATTATTCCATCGGGTCTCTCGTACACATCATAATGCCAGTGTGTGTCTGTACCAGCCTGGTTCTCAGATGGAACCGGCTTAGTTTAAAGGAAGACCATAGATCCACCACACAGAAATAAAAGAGATCTGCCCCCAGCTCAAGGCAGCTACAACATCAACCCTACATCAAAGTTTTGGGTCATCAAGTAAGCCTTTGCTGTCTTGAAAGTAAAGGTTCCCTAGACTGCAGTTGACTGTTGACATTATCCATATGCATGGATTAAATAGATTCAATAACCATATGTGCCAGTGACCTGCACAATATCTGAAGGAGGAAAAGGGACCAATCTTTGAGATCAGATGAAGATTACCCTAAAATAATGAAGATTAGCAGGGAACAGAGCCAGGGTGCACATTCTTTTTTTTTTTTTTAAAAAAAGGCATTTTGATTTTAATTTAATTTAGCCATCTTTGTCTGTATTTGTTGTTATTTGTTGATTTTACAATCATTGCATTAATGGACACATTTAATTTGCACAATTTCTAAAGGGCACATTGCAGCATGAGGGACTAAACTGGATATTTGGGGTTTGTCTGTAATTCTTCATCTGGCCTTTTGAAATATACATGAAATAGATGCTGATGGAACAGAAATGAAGGATAATAACATATTTATTTTATATTTGTTGACCATCCACATTCACAAAGACAGAAAATAAATAAATTTTCGAACCATTCAGATAAAGAACCATATAAAAGTAACTCTACAATAGAAAGAGAATCATACAATAGAAAGAACTAAGTATCTACAGTTTTTAACTTTCAATGAATGCAACAATCTATTTGGTCATTTTATTATATCATATTGCATCTTCCCTCTTAAAATGGTCTGAAGAACTTTGATTCCTTGAGTAGTTTTCTTCATTATATCAGCTACTTACTATGGTTCCACAGCTCATCCATTAGAGCTTACTCTGCAGCAAAGCAATGAACCAACTGGGCCGTAATGGGACAGTAATTCAAGTGGAACGTGTATTAAGTTTGATAAAATGGTTTCAGAAATGCATTTACACTACAGCTATTATGCTATTATGTGCATAAAATTGGTTGAACAATTAACACTTTTATTTTGTATACTCTTTAATCAAAATGCACGCTTTGCATGTCTCTGACTAAATCAAAACAATTAAACATTAGTTGAATATGAGGCATGTCTAAACTGGGCATGTGAGAAACAATTCTTTAAGGCCAAGAGTGTTTGGTTGATTGATATACTGTGTGTGAACACAACAATCCAACTCTGGTGTTGGACTAAAACAACCAGGTTGTTCAGTATCGTATTGAAACTATCTCTCAACCTAGATATGTATTAATACAAATGGGGCTTTTGTCCTAGCTGTCTGTCATTGTGGTGATCAACTGATTGTGAGACATTCATGATGTGCTGGGCACACCCCTATCCTATATGGGCATGGAGATGTGCTTGTCGCACACAGATTATCGATCCACACTGTGGAATCAGAAGTGGTGTGTGAGAGTTTGACTGACAAGGGGCATAAAGTGAATAAAGTGAAAAAAAACCTGAAAAACTTGAATATGGAAATTATTTGTCCTTATCCTAAGCCAACTGAGTAGCTATGAGACGCGGCAGCTTGCCACATGCTTGCTGAAATCAGACACGAAGTTGTGTGGGTTGCTTAGTTATGTTAATGGAGGTGAGGTCACAGCGCTAACCCCAAAACTCAGCAGCCGCACAACTACATAAATGGTTTGCAAATATAAATTTCTTGAAAGGGATCTTCATTTGGTGAGTAGTTTTTGAGAGGCTTTTTTTTAATTCAGTCCCCAAATGATACACTTTTGCTGATATCTGTTGCCATAATGATATGTCTGTAATTCACAGTAGAAGGGTCCGATAAATATGATGCCTCTCCAGCGGAGAGTGTCACCATTTCGATATGTATATTATTGAAATATGTAAAGTTACCTCTTGAACTTTGGGTGAATTATTTAATAATAATTTCTTTCTAAATGTTTTTCTATGATAAGTTGATTAAAATGTTAAGCTGATTAAAATGTTATCAGCCAGTATGAAATGCTACTTTTAATATTCCCATATTAACTTATGAAAATATTAGTATTTTTTTAAATATTAAAACTGACAACCTCAAAATAAATGGCTTTGTAACTCTGTGGGTCTACGCCAAGGCTTGCAGACATAATTTGACAAACTTCCGAAAGCATTTAACTCATTGGTGTTTGCTTCCAAATGAATGAATGTTTGACAGTTTATTTCTGCCCCTTCTAATATATTAACGCTATAACATACACAATATTGTTGAGTATTGCAAACATGTCAATCTTTTCACCTGTGAGACTAAATTGAACAATTTTCCCTTAAAACACGGAACAAATATAAGCCATAAAAATATCATCACCAGTAAAAGTTGAAATAAACCTTAATAGCTGAAAATAAATAATATAATAGATTAGATTGGAAATTATATCCGGAAGTAAATACTGTAACTCAGTCACATTGTGGGAGTTTACTAGTATAAGAATTGAGACACCTTATATGACATGCGTACTGGATTATAATAAGTCTTATATGTAGGAGTGAAATGCAGATAATCAAAAACATTCAGAGGCATTCCATGGAGGTTAACGTGTATTACATTGGTGCTCCAGAAAGAAGCAATTGGTCTGTGACAGATTCACACCAAAAAAGCTATGTTTGGATTGTAAAACAAAAACATCTTGTTAGGACAAGACATTACATCAGCAATGTATTTGCTTGTGTGTTTGTGTTTGAGTCAATCCTTCCTTTCCCCCAGATCCCCAGAGTTCATCAGTGCTTTGATCCAGCATGAAAGAAATGGATTCCGAAAGACAAGGTGAAAATTGTGAAACCTTCACACCCTCATCTAAGCAAACCTGCGTGAAAATACACAAATCCAGACAAACGCAGACATTGTTAGATCAACAATTACACATCCACACAAACCCAGAGGAAGCTCATTTCCTTTGCTGCTTTTCTTGTTGGTTTACTGTTTTGTTTTCCTTGGGGCTGTCCATTAAATGCATTTAATAATTACACATGTTATTTATGTGATTCATTTGTATCTAGAAGAATCAAACAAATGGATGGGGGCATTGGAGTTCTCCTGAGCAAGGGGAAACCAGAATTAATCACTGAAAATGACCAGATGACTTTCTGGGGATTATCTCAACAAACCAAAATCAGAAGAGCAGCCAATATAGCTACCACATGAAAAGTGAATGATTAATGAGCAAGGGTCCCTCTACTGCTGCTGAAGACTGAATTAAAGACAGGTGTGAAGCCAAGCCTGCTGCCAGGTGTGTGAGTTTGCACCCATAAACTCACACACACGCACGCTGAAGAGAGAGAGACAGACTGGATGAGGAAGAGGCAGGGAAGACACACTGGAGGATGGAAGTCATGGCTGAGCTGCGACAGGTAGAGATTATAAAACACACCATCTCTTTTATTTGCTATACACATTTAAATTCCTTCCATTGCGAATGTTTTAACCAGATTTCATTGCACGTTTTCTTCTCTTGAACACGACTAGTGCACGATTAACACACACTATAAGATCTGAATGCTCCATGTGATCTTTAGACAAACAGCATTGTGATGTAATCTAAATGACTGGCGTTATCATAATGACTGACCTTCTTTGGAGGAAGAAAACAAGAGAAAGGAAGATACTCACGCAGATGAGGAAATGTTTGAGAAGAAGAGAACTGAAGAAGATTTTTTAATCTTCTCACCAATCGACACAAGTCCTTTTCTCCTTCGATATTGTACAATCTCTCATACAACTCATTATAGGCCTCTCGTTTAGCCTTGCCACATCACTCTTCGCCTGACGTCACATATATTTGTACTCCTGCCTACTTTCTTCATTTCTCTTTCCATCCCACTTCTTCTTTGAGAACCTTTTCCTACTTATACTCTCTTGAACCTCCTCATTCCACCATCAACTATCCTTATTTTGTTTCCTCTTCCCAGATGAGACACCAAGAACCTTCCTACCTGCTTCCCTTATTACATTTGTTTTGGTTGCCCCGTCATCTGGCAGTTCTTCACTACCACCCAGAGCCTGTCTCAACCACTCTCTGAAGTTCACACAGCAGCCGTCCGTCCTCAACTTCTGACATTTGATCTTTTGCTCTACCTTTGCTCTTTTCCTCTTGTTTCCTCAATAGAGTTATCCTACTTAGATCTCCCTCCTCACTCACCAGTGCATCCTTGGCAACGCACCCCCTTACCTAAAAGAACTACTCACCCCACTGACCTCAACATGATCCCTCCATTCTACCCACTCATAGCGCCTCCTCATTCCCCGGACTAAGCTCAGCACCATGGGTGATCGGGCTTTCTGTTCTGCTGCCCCTTGTCTGTGGAATGCCCTCCCTGACCATCTGAGGGCTCCACAGACGACTGACACATTTAAAAAAGGACTTAATACTTTCCTTTTTAGCAGAACCTATAACTGCTTTTTTGTCAGGTTTTTATATAGTTATTATTTATTTTTTTATTGATGCTTTTTATCTACTTTTACTTTGTAGCACTTTGAGATTTGATCCAAATGTAAAGTGCATTATAAATTTAATTTATTATTATTATTATTATTATTATTATTATTATTATTATTATTATTATTATTTTTTTTATTATTATTTTTTTAAAATTTATTATTACTTACTACTATTCTATGCTGTCTGGCTAGGTTCTCCCCTGTCACCACCTTGCTGTCTCCAATATCTTTCAGGTTGCATCTTCTGTATTGGATGTAGTCTACATGCTCCTACCTCTGCTCTTATGTGCCCTCATGTTCTCCTCCCTATTCTTGAGTATGTGTTCACCACAGCCATTTCTATTTATTTTCACAAAATCTACCACCATCTGTCAACCCATGTTCCTGTTCTTAACACCTTTCTTGCCCATCAACTCCTCATCTCCTCTGTTCCCTTGTCCAACATAACCATTGTTATCGGCTTCAACCACTATTCTCTCACCCCTGGGAATACTCAACATTACTTCATCCAACTCACTTCCGAAATCCTCTTTCTCTTCCAAATCACAACCAATTGGGGGGGCATAAGCACTGACAGCATTCCTCATAAAAACATTTCTACCTTCATACTCATCCCTCTGTCTGTCTGATGATCATTTGGTTTGAACACAGAATGCAAAAGGCTTTTGCTGCTGAACTGAAATTGCTCATGGAATTTCTCAACAGTGACACGTTCTGCTGTATGTCATCCTCTTTTCCTGCACACCTTCATCACTCTTACATTCTTTCTTCAACTTTAATTCTCAGCTACACTCATTTTCCCCTCCTTTCATCGTTAGCCATTTAAAATCATTCCCCCTTACATCCTTTCATCTTGCACTATTATCACCCACCCTCCCTCGTCTCACTTTCATCTGTCCTTCGCTGCTCCCCACTGCTCCTGGTCTGTCAGTTCATTCACTTGTTCAGCCTTCCCACACACTTCCTTCCTTGATTTGTTTCAGTCATTGTTATTCTGTACGCCGCCAGCTGCAAGGCAAGTCATCTCATCGGCAAAATGGCTGCCTTACTGTCTGCGCATGTACGGTGTGCGTGCATACATATTAAACTCGTTTATATGTGTGTAATTGAAATGGCCGTTTGGAAAACTGTATTTGTGTGTTGTAGTGAGTGTGTTTAATTGTGTGGCTGATTTGTGTGTGTTTGTGTGTTCATTTTGCATCGAACTGCTACAACAAGGTCACTCCTCTTTCCTGACTGAATTCCATTAAGTCTGCCACCTTTTATGTCCATGGTTTGTGTGTGGGATCTGATAAATTCACTTTATTACCACTGCATTGGTGGGAGGGAACTTAGACTAAAGGGGACATGTGTCTAGTCTGTGTATGTCCTTTTCCGTGCACTGAGTTTTGCTTCCAGAACTGACAAGCATTTTTGGGCCAAGGGACTATAACTCTACTGGAATCCAAATAATTTTCTGCATAAACAACATGATATCCAAAGGTTAGGGCAATGCTAACCACATATCAAAGGATGTCTCCGAATTATATGTCAATAATAATATATCCGATCATTTCCTTGTAATCAAAACAGTTATTGTTAGGCTTGATTGCTACTGAACAGGCGTAGATTTCTTTTTCTTTTTGAAGGTGGCTTGGAGAGTGCTTAACTATAGGAAGTTGCTTTTGCAATTTCCAACCATTACAATATCTTAGATATTAAGTACACAATACTCAAATGTCGATTCAAGAATTAGTTCTTATATGAGATAAGGTTGCATCAATTTCATTCTTTTGCAGCCATTTCATTGTTTGCTATACCATTAACTAGCATCCCCAGTGCAATGAAAGCCATTAAAAAACATTACTGGCGGATAAGATAAGCATTTTAACTTTAACATCTTAACTGCTTCAGGTGATTTTAACAGCAGATTTAACATCCTGCTGTTTGATTTATATTTTTATGAGGGGTGGGTGGAGCGTTATGGACCTGAGGCTATTTCCCTGGACTGTTAACTCTCTGGAGAGTCTTCGCTGTCCATGGTGCTGAACAGGCACAGCAACAATAAGTCATTTACGGTGTGTGTTTTCTTCTGCCTACAGCTAGAGCTGCCACTATACTAACGTAATACTTTGATGATTTCTAAGATTGCTGTTTTTTGTTCATCTGTCAAAAGTAATTATTGAGTTCTTCAATGGAGGACTGCTTTCATCTAATTTGAATATGAATTATAAGACAGCTCTTGCAGGTGAACTGTCCAAGTGTAGATGAGTTCAACTTTTTTCATTTTGTCAAGGTACACTTTGGAAGTTTCTTTTATTTCTTTGAAATTGCTGATGCTTAGTCGTTAGCAGTCATTTTCGGCAGGCCACTGGGCTTGCAGTGCGCTTATGGAAACTCTTCAAAGATATAAGTACCTCCATGGTTTGGGGAAGACAATATTTAAGAATCTATTTAAGAATGACTTTTTGCTGTCATAGTGGCATCAAATGTTCGTTTCCCACAAAGAATAAAGTTGGTTTTGGTTGGAGTATGAACCAATAGTCCAGTGCCCCCCAGAATTATTGGCACCCTTTAAAAAATGTCTTTACTGCCTAATCAATTAATTATGAGACTTCTTATGTCATTTCAGAGTTTCTGTCTAGAAGACAGAGAAGGAGAGAGCTTAAAACCCATCATAGCCCCTCTTCTGCAAACGTTAGACTTCTATTCACTCTCACTTTCTCTGCAGTTATGTTTTGAATCTGCCTTTTTTTTTTTTTCGCTTCCTTAAAGACTTTGAAGGTCCGTGTGTGTGGTCACAAATTAAACACAATCCAATGATCAAATCTTTTTTTAGCTACCATTTACTGCAGACACTTCTGATCCATAAGCCACCCCTAAATGTATCCCTGTTGTTCATTTAGAAAAGGCACTGTAACCTTTGCAGCTATTAAGTCGATCAGCAGCTTCAAGGACATTGGTAATCTTCTGATTATGTCAGTGGGCCACCTGGACAAACACACACCCACACACACACGCACGCACACACACACACACACACACACAAACACACACACACACACACACACACACACACACAAACACACAACCTATCAGGGCAAATGTGCAAATATAAATAAATGTTTCCTTCAGAGCAGCTGTCCTGCTACCTTAGCAAGAGTAAATTCATTACAGGAAACAAATTACACACATGCACATACTCACACACATGTACATCTGTACATCTGTACTACTGACAGCAACTGCACTACAGTTTTGTCTGCTTTGTTACCATTTTTGTGTCTGTGATACGACAGTTTGGTGACATAAAATCACAGTGTATGCTTGAATGAATGTTACATTTGTGTGTGAATCTGTATTGGCCTTCTGGTGGATGTGTTTTTTGTGTCCGTGTGACTCTTTTACTGTGCATTAATGGATGAATCATGAGGTTGATGTAAAGCTTCCCCACAATTAAAAAGCCAAAAGTAACAATATTGGTCAAAATATGAACTCAGTATTTAGTAGTTTGAAATTAGTTATAGCATACATCCTTATACAATGTCCCAACCATGGAGTGTCAATACCATATGAATCATTAGGACAAAAATGTACCTAAATTGAAAACTCTGTGTAGATTCTCATTCATCAAGGTCATGGTAATCCATGTGGGCTGACTCCAAAGTAACTGGATTTCTTTTTTTGGTTTGAAGACATTTCATCTTTCAACCAAAGGCTTCCTACAAATTTAAGAATAAATTAAATGAAAAATAAATGTAAGGAAATTAATTGAGAGCTGAACCATTACATGTAAATTATAAACATAAATGAGGAAAATCAAGTCAAGTGTAACAAATCTGCTTTGAGGAGGCAGGTGACTATTATACCATTGTCACCTGCCCTGGCACTGCAATGATCTTTACTGAACGTGGTATGGAGCCCCTTTCTTTTCAGTCTATACGTGTTGCTGGTTTTACTCATGATAAGCATTTTGTGTGTATGTGTATAGATAGGATTCTAGTGATAGCACAGTGAATGGAAAATGGATTATCGAACCTCAACACCTAGTTGTAGGTGTAGACGCTGTAGAAGCAGCTTTTCAATGTCAACAGGTCGGTGAGTTGTGATGATTTCTGAAATGATTTCTGAAAGAAGGAACGTTTATGAACTTAATTCATCTTTTTGTTTCAGTCTCATTCAATCTCTGCTTTTTCTTCATTCCATTTTCATTACTCTTACAATTCACACCCTGTTCCTGCTGCCTATCCATATTCTCGTCACACCTGTGTGTGTGTGTCACTAATTTCACTCTTGTCCTTCCGTCACCTCTCTACCTTATCTCTCTCCTATGATCTTTCACAGCTTATCATACTGTTATCCTCCTTTACAAATTTCATTTTTTCAGTCAGGAGAAACAAGTGAATGAAGTAAACATGATTGTTTATTACAACATATATGTGATCAGTCTGTCAGAAAGTCTTTGGTTCTTAGAATCTTCAGGGAGATTGTGATTGATGGTTGGAGGTCTATCTACCCAGAGCAGCATCAAGCTATAGTATATCTTGTAATCCCGACACTAGTGTTGGTGGTACAGGTGGCTGATGACCCCGATGGAGTTAATGAAAGTTGAGATTGGTGAACCACTTATGACAGTGTAATGATGGGGAGGGCAATTCAGCTGAACCTGATAAATGAACCGGATGACCGGAGATGACCAGATGATTGTTGTTGATGGATTAAAGAGTGAAAGGTGTGAATGACAGTGTTTCAAATAGGAATAGAGTATGGACCACATATGCAAAAAAAATAGCCTCCCCGTCTGAGCTGTCTCTGACAGACTGAGTTTCATTTCAATAATCATAAATCCAGGTTTAATGTATCCCATTATAAATAAATCTGGGAAATGGTCATGTTGTAAAAAGTAATTTTAGTGTTTAGTCCATATTTTCTTTTTGGTGTGCATACCTTATCAAAGGAATCATGAATGCTTTTAGGTATAACTTACGAACACACTTATTTAATGCGCAAACTTCGCAGTAAATGGCTATAGACCAATTTATCAACATTCTCTTCATGTTGTAGTTCCTTGTAGTCCTAAAATATAAGATCCCCAGTTTTTCAGCTATTTTATCTACAAAAATAAGATGATAGAATCTAAGTCTTCAATACTAAAGAAATTAAAGATAAAGAAAACATTCCATTGAAAATAGTTTAACCAATAGAACTACAGTTGTGGAGTATTTTGGGGTGTCTGAATGTCTCATTTACATTTACATTTGATAAACTGTTCACTGAGGTCTGAATTGTTGAATCCTATAACTGGAATGGATACAGCATATTGTGATGTAGTTCCCTCATCTTAGTATATGTAGTTTAATCAGACGTATTCCCTTTCCTTTGCAGATAAATTATTTATAGTCTGTATGTACGGAATCTAAAGTATACAGCTTCACGAGGAAAACAGTGTGAAAACTTGGAGATCCAAGTCACATGGACACAAGTATGCTCTCACCAGAGGACCAAAGCTATCGTACCTGCCAGGCAAAATTTAAAGCCAATAGTCTGATAGAAGTCTTTTTTGAACTCAGGATGTACCTTCTTATGGATTGCCTGATATCCAGTTTGTTTTTCTGCTCTGAGGAAGGCCACTAGGCCAATATATTAGCAAGCAATTTGGTATGACAAGGCATAAAACAAATTGGTGTAACTGAGATTAGTCAACTTCCACAGCAATTTTGTTTGTCCTTATATTTTTATTATATTTTTGGGGTTTTTGTACAATAAACTTATATGTTTGGTAGGTGCATCCACTACATAATCTTACTATCCTATCTAAAGTTATTTGGAGATGTGAAACAGCTTGGAGAAAGTTGTTTCGGATCTTTCTTTTTCCACACATTCGGATACAGAAGCTCAACACAGAGCTAGTCAAAGATGATGGATGTCCCATTGGCCAATCCTGCTTTCACTCACAAAACTGGCAAAGTAAGCAATGACTGGCCTTGTGATGTAAACACTGACATCAATCTCCTCTGAACGTAACCATTAAAGTGAGCTGCAATAAAATATAATGTGTAATAGGCTACACTTAACTGATCACAAAAACGGCAAGCTATTGAATTTCCTAAAGATAATTGCATTCCGGAGATACAGGAACAGTTGTTTGCTTGAGGTGTGTGTGTAGGACAACCACTCAGGAAGCTTTATGTATTAAGACATGCCCTCAAGGAAAAAGCTAAAACTAGAATCATCTTAACTATTTTGGAGAGAACGTTTATTTTAAATTATTGTTTTCATACATACAGCATTTAAAGTCCATCAAACGTTATTTCAGCTAAGTTGGTCTATGCAGTTGTCTCCGGCAGTAAGGGGGAAAAAAGGCCTGAAATCCACTGCATTGTATAAATAATCCCCATGATTTGACTCCACTAATTAAATGTGAAGTTATGTCTGTAAAAGTGATTATCATGGAAAAGCCGGAGCGAATAAAATATGAACTACTAGAGTAACATATGATATGTACAAGATAGATCTCCTTGGGTTGAATTACACATTATCCATTATCCACTACACATTAATTATTAAATTAATGTGTAGTTTGCTTTGAATTCTTTGAATGATTACTATTACTACTGATCACTATTCATGCAATGAATAGTTCACCTAATTAATATGCCATTTTATTCAGCAGCTCATTCCTGTGGGTCATGATTCAAACTAGCAAGTGTAACAGTCATGAATCTCAAAACATCCCTGAAAATTTTTTGAATAAAGACCAGGTTTGACAATAGTCTGAAGGTCCCTCTGTACTCTTTATAGTTAAGATTTTTTGACTGTCTAAAACTGCCAATCAAAATTTCTCTTCAAGTTAGTACTCAGCAAAGGTGTAGACAAAATCCTCACATGCAAACATCTCACAATGTGAAGAGAAAAAAATCATATAATAGATATTTTAAGAAGAATATTTAATGGCTTAATTCCACATATTGTTAACATGGTTTGTGTGACTTTAATATACTACAACTGAAAGCACACAGATGGATACAAGGCCAGAGTTCCCAAGGTCACCTACAAAACACACACACATAGACACATTCAGACGCACAACGACAATTTGTTGGCCAATCACAGCTACTCTGGGAGAGCATATGACCTTCTTGTCTTTTTTTTGTTCAATACCTCACCCCTCCTTCTTTCTCTCTCACTTTCATTTTGTGAGGCTCTCTTCAAGGCTGTGTACGTCAGGCTCTACTAAGCGGACTGCCACCGAAAAGTGCTGCCCTGTCACTGGATCTTACCGTGATGAATGAGAGCCAGAGAGGGAGGAAGAAGGACCGGAATAGTTTGCAATTGAGATTTGGGATGAGAGAGGAAGGATGAGAAAGCAACAAATCAGAGAGTTACTGGTACAGTAAGAATGGAAGAATGACTGAATTTCCCATTCACAAACTTTTTCTCATCTTCTATAAGAGAAAGCTGTCGGCTGTCAGTTACTCTCTTTACATTCATTATTCATGAGAATACTACGAGACAAGGGCACAAATGCAGTGGGTATGGATATAAGGAATATATACACATTCTGCACAAATGGACAAAAAGAAAAAAATGGCCTGATGACCCCCTTAAAATTCACCCCACTGGGACAAGGCAGCTATTTATCAAAACCAAACAGAGTCAAAATGGATTTCTTTAATTAGATACTTTATACTCATTTAAGTTGCATTTGGACTTAAGAACCCAGCCACTTGAGGTGAAAAATCAGTGTACTGTTGGTGCCCTAACAAATGTTGACGCATGGTAGCACAAAGGACATCCAGCAAAAAGCCTGTGCTAGCTCAATAATGAAGATGGAATGCTTTTACAAAAAAAGATTTTTCTGTGGCTACCGCAATCGAAAGCAGCCAAGAGATTTTCCAAAAGATTTTCTGGATCTCCTCCAAATGAATAGAACCCGGGCCAAGAGAGCACAAGCAGAGAAACACTTTCACTAATTTGCCAATCGATACTCTATACAATGGAAAAAAGAGGGAATATAGAAATGCTAAGCACTACTCAAAAAAAGCAAAAACTAAGTTCATAGGTGCATAGGTGTCCCCAATCTTTTAATACAGGGTGGACTTGCTATGTTTTGTTCCAGTGTTGAATTATAGGTTATAATTTAAAATAATCACTATTTTACTGTTTTTTTGGGTGCATACTTCACCATATCATCATGGATTCCTGATCCCCCTCGGCCATGATGCCCTACACAAGTGTGTATTCAGCATATTGTAGAGGGTGGGGGCGCAAGGGAAAACACCATAAATACATGACACTTTATAGAGAGAGCAGCCAATTAATATACCACATGTCGCAGAATTGTCCAGAATTACTATAGATCTGGGATTCTTATACTGTAGGAGATGAGAGAACTGTAGAGAGGTGTGGAGCTGGCGCCGCTGTCAGTTTGTAGCCTCGTCCGAAGCCATTCGTACAAGCAAATTCAGAAGCATCGCTTCTCCACACAATGATTGCAAGTGTGCAAAAGAGCACTTAGATACGGGTCACTAACCCAAGCACAAGCGACGAAATCTGCAAAGATATACAAATCATACACTCTACGACACAAAGACTTAGATGAACACATATAACACAGTAGTTCAGGGAACAGTGCCCTCCTATTTTTTCTCGATGCTTCCCCACTATGTGCCCAGCTGGAAACTGAAGCAGATCTATACGAATCAAACATGCAGCATCAAAAAAATCTGGCAATCCTATTTCCCTCCAACCTGACCTCATCACCAAACCATCAAAAAGTAACAACAGCCCAAATCATTCACCCTCCGTGCTCTGCCCCTGCTCCGATCTGGTCACTTACACAATCCTTATTTTCTCATTTTTATAAAATGGAGGGTTGATGATGTATTTATCAAAAGCCAGTAAATGATGGACAGGCTGGAGGCTATGCCCCCAGGAGGGTTAGGAAGTCTCATGATGCACTGCTCTTGGTGGGGGCAGCAAAAAAATACAAAGGTTGTGTTTGATATTTGGAGACAAAAGCGGATTCTGAAACCTAACTTTGATTTAAAAGAGAGTTTATTATCGTGGTGTGGTAGATAATGACAGTTAATACGTTTTTGACTGAGGCTGGGTCACCAGCGGTGACGAGGAGGAGATGGAAATGGCTGGTGCCTAAGCACAGTGAGATCTCCGGTTAGCCTGGAGAGTGACTAAGAACACAAAGATGAAGAAGAGCCCTCGACACAATGAATAATAGTAGAAGAGGTAATGTCGCTACCATTAAAGTACTCATGTTCAATGCAGTTGGCGAGGAATGGTTGGACAGCCGGAGTTCGTAGAGTGCCAGTTGATGAGATGGTATGGAAGCGCTGGTGTGTAGCCCAGCTTGATGTAAAGTCAGCGTGACTTTATCCACACACACAAACACATGCACACACACACAAGGAATACACTGCTCCATTCTTAAAGTAATAGACCTACTTTGTTGTGGCACCAGAGCTAATTATAGCAGGCTCTAATTGCCTTCTGGCTTTAAAAATGACTTCAATCATAATCTCTCCCTCTCTCTCTGACACTTACACACACGCACACACACTGGCATTAGAAAACCAAAGGTGTGACAAAGCCCCAGTGATGGCTATGCATGTATCAAAGAGAAAGTGTGTGTGCATGCAGGTTTCTGTGTCTGAATAAGTGGGTTTACATGGACAGCTTAATTCCTAATAGATTTGGAAATAAAGCCTAATCAGAAAGAAAATGCTGCATGTCAACACTCCTTTCCATATGATATTTGATTCCTTTGTAGTGGGGATGTCTTAGTCCTGGAAAGATGTTCAGAATGGCAACCACTGCATGTAAACGGCGGCGCTACTCACGTGTGTGATGTCGGCATTTAATGCCTTAGACCACAGAAGAGAGTTTGTTTTTAATACACGAAACAGATCCAGGTAAGTCTGTGAAAGTTGTTTCCAAAGATGGGCAGTCATGTTAGTGAATGCAGTTAAGACAACAGCTTTTAGTTATCTAAAACCATAAGGAGCGACATTAATGATGAACTTCTGTTTCTTCTTAGATTTCCGTTTAGAATTAAAAACAAGCAGAAGCTGATAAGACCACAGTAGCATGAAGTCTCTCTCTCCTGTTTTTTTATCATATGGAACCAATAGTTTGTATTGATATTTGAGATTGAGATATGGTTAGCCCTTGTTCCAGCAAACGTCTGCCAGAATGTGCCATCTGTTCAAAGTTTCTTAGAGCTCAGCTCTACATGCATACATAAAACCGGGTAGAAACACTAAGCAGTATTGTTTGGAAGATTAAAATGCAATGCTAGAGTTTGCCCTTTTGGTTCAGGTATTGTTGTAAATGGCAAATATGAATGCTACCTATATTGCTCCTATTGTTAAGATAAGATAAGATAAGATAAGATAAACCTTTATTAGTCCCACAACGGGGAAATTGCAGGGTTACAGCAGCATGAGCATATTACAGAATAACATTATGTACAATTAAATTAAATTAAATTAAATGTTACTATACTATTCAATAAATTTTACTTTAATTCTCTCCCACATTGTTTGCCTTCTGACTAGGTCCATTTCTGATTAATCCTTATCTTTGCCAAATTGGTTTGTTTCATCATTACATTACATTACTGCCACTGGATCAATTCAGCCTGCCTTGCACAACAGAACCGCATTCGATTTCCTGAACAAAAAAAAAGCAAAGCCCAAGAACCTAAAGCAGTTTTATGAGAAAGAATTTAGATTGATATGGACATATACGGGAAAAGATAACAATTAATTTGATGAGCTTTTGTATAAGTTTCTTTTTTTCTATCTATCAAGAAAATACTTCTGTTAGATATTTTTCTCTGTGTGGTCTCTTGGCATCTAACCATAAGACTCCCGAGATATGCTGTCAGAAAATGTTTATTTCCTCAGTAATGTTTTTCCAGTATTTATTTGTCTATTGCAGCATTACACAAAAACTGCTTGACAGATTTCCCTGACTTGGTAGGAAGATTGTGACTATAAACTATATACCCAAACAAAACCCAGCCTTCATCTCTGAGATGTACAACCTTTTGTCGACATTTTACACAACCTCTGCCAATATTTTAGTACTTGGAGATATGAACATTCATGTCGACTCC
>VRLP01005226.1:0-39127 GCA_009660295.1 Lophius piscatorius | reverse complement strand
GACCATCTCAGGGCTCCACAGACGACTGACACATTTAAAAAAGGACTTAAAACTTTCCTTTTTAGCAGAATCTATAACCTTAATTAACATTGTTGGTTTTTTTTGGTAAGGCTTTTATATAGTTATTATTTTATTTTTTATTTATGCTTTTATCTGCTTTTACTTTGTAGCACTTTGAGATTTGATCCAAATGTAAAGTGCATTATAAATTAAATGTATTATTATTATTATTATTACCTAAAAAAGATGCTCTTACTTAACCCGCCTTTTATGTTAGGGGTCAATTAGACCCGATTCAACATTTACTGTCTCTACAAACATGGTTAACATACTTTTTTCTGCTAGATTTCTTTTATGACTTTTCCTAATTTTTAGTGGGTAAAAGTGGCAAACATGAAATTAACCAAAAAAATAATAATTTAGAAAACATGTCCTGTACACTTTTGTACCCATCGGTACAACGGTCGGTACAGTTGGGGGTCATTCTGACCCCTAGCCCTATTGTTCTATAAAACCCTGATTTCTATCTCGTTTTTGTTGTGGTTGATGATACTGAGGGAACCTACACATGTGTGTGTGAGGAGAAAACATAGTTCCCAGGAGATCTCTGATCATTCAAGAAGCAATGAGAGAGGGAGGACATCTGCACCTGCGAGAACACAGACCGTTCTCGCAGGTGAACTACTCGAACTAACATGACATCCAAAAATGGTAAGCTGCTATGGTCCGGAACCTCCGTTACAAGACGGGGTGGACTGACTGCAGCTACTGTCGTCAAAATGGTTCCAGGCCCCGCCAGATATGCTAGCAGTCATATGTAAGACATACAATCTGTATTTGAACTCCTTATAACTCCATAAATCCAAAACGACATTCTTCAGATGACAACCTTAGAGGGGAGGCGTGTGTATGGTGACAAGTGGAAAGAGCTGGATGTGACCCATTTGCAATCGTATATTGGGTTGATTATTTTGGCAGGAGTGTGTTAATCAAAAGGTCAAGCAACAGAATGCCTGTGGAATGTTGACACCGGTAGGGCAATTTTTCCAGCCACAATGTCTCTGGAGACCATACCGCCTCCTCCTAAGTTCAGCACCATGGGTGATCAGGTCTTCTGTTCTGCTGCCCCTTGTCTGTGGAATGCCCTCCCTGACCATCTGAGGGCTCCACAGACGACTGACACATTTAAAAAAGGACTTAAAACTTTCCTTTTTAGCAGAACCTATAACTTTAATTAACATTGCTGCTTTTTGGTCATGTTTTTATAAAGTTATTTTATTTTTTATTGATGCTTTTATCTGCTTTTACCTTGTAGCACTTTGAGATTTGATCCAAATCTTGCACCTATTGGAGATCTACGGGACAAATTGGTCAAGCGATTGCCCTTCCTTTACAATCCTGGCCCCCATGTGACTGTACATGAATGTCTGGTTGCATTTCGTGGACGCTGCCCCTTAAGACAATACATTCCAAACAAAATACGGTATCAAAATATGGGCAGCATGTGATGCACAATCCAGCTATGCATGGAATATGCAGGTCTACACAGGAAAATCAGCTGGGCAAGCACCTGAAAGAAATCAGGGCATGACGGTGGTCCTAGACATGACTGAAGGACTGAGTGGTCCAAACATTACATGTGACAACTTTTCTTTTTAACATCATACGCACTGGGTGAGGAACTGCTGAAAAGGAAGCTTTCTATGTTGGGGACAGTAAGAAAAAACAAGCCAGAGTTTCCCTGTGAGCTTCTTGCAAATGAAGGAAAGGAGAGTTAAATCTTCCTTGTTTGCCTTCACTGACAAAGCATGTACACACACACACACACACACACACACAGACACAGACTGTAAAAGCTCAAAGGTCTGTCTGAGCGTGAAGCCTTCTGGCCTTTGAACTCATCTGAATGAATACTTTATGGACACCATGTTGAGCTGTTCTGTTATTTTATATCAAAACTCAACTCTGGTGACTAATTTACTTTTTATTGATGTTTCTTCATTATTGTTATTACTGTTGCTTTACTTGCTGATGTTTTGAATGGTTTGATGAACCTAAACATTTTGAAATGTTTACCATTTGTCATATTTTTTCCTGTTGCCAAATAGACCCCCAGCATAATAAATGTTACTATTCTCGATAATAAATGTGCGTTTCTTTCCAAATGTTATCTTTCGTTTTTAATGAGCACTTAATAGCAACATAAAGTTAAGGGTTTCCGTTAAACTCATTTTCTGCATGTTTACATTGCTCATCAAAGTTGTAAAGTTTATTTGAACATAATAGGAGGGTTAATACATTGATTTTATTTTTGAAACCGGAAGTAGTCGGTGTTTCGTCTCATTTGCTGCACCTCTCAGAATTAACAAGTACTGATTAAATTCTACGGGCCCGTGTGGGTCCGGACCCATCGAACCCCTACCCCCCACTTTCCGTCACTTGATTCTGTTATTATATTTGTCATTCCAATAAATACTTGGGCAGCGTGACCCGGCGTCACGTGTGAGTGACGACACCACCACCGTAGAGTCCGAACTGAAGTTGCTGCCGTCAGGAGATCAGTGAGCGGATCTCTTACCTGATTCCGTTCCTCTCACACCCAGCGGACGATGACGTACGACCGAGCTGCTTCCGTGATGCTCGCGCTGTGAGCTGGAGACGGTCTTAACAAGCCTCGCGGCCACTCACCAGCACCTGTTCACCAGTGAGACGGGCGGAGACAGGAAGGGGCGGGGATTCCCTTATTGGCCCCGCCTTTAGTCTGATAAACTGTCGATAGTAATTTAAAAAGGTAATCTACCATATTGTATTAATTTAATTTACTCTCGGTATTAATATATAGATATATATACACATATATATATATATGTGTATATATATGTATATGTATCTATTTATATTCTGTATATATACTGTATGATATTTACTGGGTATATTTTAATTTACTATATAAAGTACATTAATAAAAATATATTTTTTAAATATATGTAGTTGCATATATATATATATATATATATATATATATATATATATGTATATATGACATTGAGATATATTAAAGCTATAGAACGTGTATTTTATGTAGATTTGTGACAGTTTGTTGTCATCCGTCTGTTTGGGGCCAACTACTGATAGCTAGTTAGATAAACCCCGCCCATCAGGCAAAGGCTTTGTTACTGTATAATCCTGTGTATTACTGTCTATCAGTGTGTATTTGTGTGTATATTAGTGTATGAATCAGTGTGTTTATTCGTGTGTATCTTAGTATTTATTTTATATTAGTTTTATATATTAGTATGTATCTAAGTGTATTGTATTTATTTTTGTGTGTTTTAGTATGTCTATTAGTTTGTTTATTAGTGTGTATATTTGCGTTTATTAGTATATTAGTCTGTGTATTTGTTTGTAAATATTTGTTTGGATCAGTGTGTGCATTAGTTTGTATATTAGTGTATATGTTAGTGTATGTACTAGTTTGTATATTTGTGTGTGCATTAGTTTGTATATTAGTGTATATGTTAGTATATGTACTAGTTTGTATATTTGTGTGTGTATTAGTTTGTTTATTAGTGTGTATGTTAGTTCATGTTTTAGATAGTATATTAATGTATATGTTAGTGCATGTACTAGTTTGTATATTTGTGTGTGTATTAGTTTGTTTATTAGTGTGTATGTTAGTTCATGTTTTAGTTAGTATATTAGTGTGGATGTTAGTGTATGTATTAGTGTGTATATTTGCGTTTATTAGTATATTAGTCTGTGTATTTGTGTGTATTTAATTGTCTGGATCAGTGTGTGCATTAGTTTGTATATTAGTGTATATGTTAGTGTATGTACTAGTTTGTATATTTGTGTGTGTATTAGTTTGTTTATTAGTGTGTATGTTAGTTCATGTTTTAGTTAGTATATTAGTGTGGATGTTAGTGTATGTATTAGTGTGTATATTTGCGTTTATTAGTATATTAGTCTGTGTATTTGTGTGTATTTAATTGTCTGGATCAGTGTGTGCATTAGTTTGTATATTAGTGTATATGTTAGTGTATGTACTAGTTTGTATATTTGTGTATGTATTAGCTTGTTTATTTGTGTGTGTATTATTTTGTATATTAGTGCGTGTTTTTGTGTGTGTATTAGTGTGTATATTAGTGTGTGTCACTGAGTGTTTTGGGTTTTTTTTAGAAATCCTGCTAAAATTTTAAATATAAAATAATCGTGTTTAATTTCAGCCAGGAAGTAAAGCATTAAGCTGGATAAAATGAAAACATCCTAAGAAAAAAACTAATTCATCATAATTATACTCGAATAAATATACGAAGTTACTTTCCAGCGCTGGCGTTAACAGTTTACAAATCTAAAACTGCCGCATTATACAAGACAGCAGACACCGCCCTTCGGTTAGAAGGCTACAGGCACACGCTGTAAAACAAACCGGGCGCGGCCACAGCTCATTGGCCACAGGCTCTGTGACGTACACGGAAGTAATCAGCAGAGTCGTTACCAGAAGGTGAGTGCTTCGGCTTCTCATTCTGAGACCATAACTAAACCCGAGGGAACAAACATCTATTCTCCGCCCACTTAGTCTATTAAATGTTAAATATGGTCATTAATGTATCATTTTAACCGGAGTAAAACTGAAATTAGTAAATGACGTTCGAAGCTCTCCCCAGAGCTTCGAACGTTTGCTGTGGAGTATAAGAGGAAATCATCCATTACTTGAATCCATGAGAGAGAGAGTTGCTTCTAGAATGATCTCAAGAGTGGAAAAGTCTGAATTCTGTTTTAAGAGCTTTATTCGTACATGCATAACACGAAGAGACGCGTTGTATGATGGAAGCACTCAGCTCCAGAACATGTTTGAAAGGAAAAAAAGGTTTCAAGTTTAAAATGATAAGCAAATGAATCACATTCCAAAGTGGGAGCAGAGAATCCTGCAAAAATCTGTGAATCCAAACTAATGTACTTAATGTAAACAGATAATAATGTAAATAGATAATCAACGTGATCAGTGATTAATTGTACTAATGCATTTAGTTTGGTCCATTATTTGAAAAAAAAAAAAATCTTGCAGAAACTCTGCAAATATAGATTGCATGGAAAAAATCTGGGAAGCATTTTAAAATGACGTTTCTTTGTTAATTTAAAAACAACAACTTGGGATCAGCCAAACTCCCCGACAAATATCTCCACGCTGACATCTTGACATCCTCTGGCACAAACCGCAGTCATGATATCGAACGGTACAACAAGTCTTTGGACAAGGTGGACAAAAAAACCCAGCATTTTATTCAAAATAGAATAACAACAATTATAAATAGACTAAAAAATAAAGTAAAATAGAACATTTGTGTGAATGACGGTCAAATCGAAGGGACCAGGAATGTTTCAGTGGAAGATGATTTTGTACCTTTTAAAGGGAAATGTTTCGGTCTGGTTCTCTTTAAGAGGCCAAAGCTACGACGGACTTTGTGCTCTTCAAACAAAACTTTTTGGCTCTTGTCAACAATCCAATCTAAACATCAACCTGTAAAGTTGTACTGATAGGAATAGTGACATGACAAAATGACACACTCACAATGTATGATAAAAGAAATTTAAAGCAGTTCACGACAGTTGAATAAAAATAATAATAATAATAATAATAATAGTGGTTGATTGACCCGAAGCGAAGGGAGATTGAAGGACCAGAGGCGCGAAAAAACAGCGTTAGCCATCTTTAATTTTCGAAGATTAAGCATTTTCAGTTCATTTGGAACGCTGGCCGACGGGGGCAAACGCAGCGCAACTTAAGAAAACACACGCAAAAAGACAAAACACAACATTCACATTACAGGAAGGCTGCAAAAGCCACTACACGATTAAGAAAACTGATCTCTAAAAGGCACAACATATTAGGAAAAAACATCTGCAAAAGCCACAACACATCATATTAAGAAAAAACATCTGCAAAAGCCACAACACATTAAGAAAAAACATCTGTAAAAGCCACAACATATTAAGAAAAAACATCTGTAAAAGCCACAACACATTAGGAAAAAACATCTGCAAAAGCCACAACACATCATATTAAGAAAAACCATCTGCAAAAGCCACAACATATTAAGAAAAACCATCTGCAAAAGCCACAACTAGTCATATTAAGAAAAACCATCTGCAAAAGCCACAACAGATTAAGAAAAACAATCTGCAAAGTTGACTTCCGTTGTCGCCATGGTAACTCGACACAATGCTCAGAGCGTCAGTTACAAAAGCTGTTCTTTGGGTGCTTTTCATTTTAGGGTCTTTATTAAGTTTGTACGAGGTTTTCACAAAGTTGATTCACCTCGTCCTGATTCACGTGGCCACATGACCACATGTGACCATGTGAACCGCTCTGTGAACCACGTGAACCGCTCTGTTTCTGTCCAGGGAGCCGACCCGTGTCCGTCACAGAACCTGGGCCACGATGAGGGTCTCCACTTCTCACCTGCAGCAGCTGACTATTTTCACCACTTTGCTGACGGGCTCAGGGATCGGCACCATGTACTTCCTGCAGCAGAGTGAGTACCTGGCATCCTGAGCCCACCCCCGACCCCTGGAGTCGTCCCAGGGGCCGTTCACACCAGCGGCGGTTCTCCCACGAGACGAGACCCTAAAGGCTTGACCTATTGACCTTTTAAGGGTTTGATTATTACATGTATAATTTATTTCAATCAAACAATCACATAACAAATTAACCAGACGTTACCAAAATAAACTATATTAACGCGAGAAACCATGATCCAGAACACCTGAGCGGAACCTGAAAGGAAGGAGTGACGGACCACCCGGGAATATCATACAGCCGTAACACCTATGCCCAAAATATCAGATCAACAGAGTTAGAATGGAATGAAGAAATAAATTAATAGGCCTTAAAAACAACGAAAAATCATCATAAAATCCACTTTCAGCTCCAGATCCGGTTAGTTTCCAGTGGGTCGATGTCGGGCACCGGACCACATTGAGTTTTCTTTTACCTGAACCAATCCAACACAGATGTGACACTTTTTTTTATTTACATAGTTTTATTATTATGAGCATCGTTATTACTATAAGTATTACTTATTTGTATTCATTACTACTATTCTCATTGATGGAGGGAGGAGAGAAAATCTCAGTTTTATTCTTACCTTATTGCACCACGGGGACTTTGGAATTTCCTGCTTTATTGGAACTTCATTTGTCATAATGACTAATGAAGTTCTCCTTCTTCTCTTCCTTTTCTCAGCTTCTAGTCCACTTCCCTCTTCTTCTTCACTCACTCACTCGTTATGACCTTTCTGTCTTTATCCGACTAGAGAAATTTGCTCAGTCAGACTATCACCGCCTGGCCCTTCAGAAGTTGGAAGCATGTCCAGTTGCCATGGAAACACTGGGGAGCCCGCCTTTAAAAGTCCACAACATCCATCTGACTGACAGGGACAACAGAGTGGATCATCAGAGGGCACAGGTACCGTCAGTTACTCTGAGTCCAGGAGTTACTCTGAGTCTATCAGTTACTCTGAGTCCATCAGTTACTCTGAGTGGATAGGAAAGGAAAGGATGGGGGAGATAGGTTCGGTTCTTCAGTACAAACAGGTCCAGTCCGGTATGAAGTCATGATGACTGACCTGATGTGTTTTCTGTCTGTAGATGAAGATCCCAGTGACGGGCCCGTTGACAGGAGGTTACCTGTACACGTTTTCAGTTCGAGACCCGGACACCCACAGGTGAGAACATCCTCCAAGAACAGACGTGGACCCGGTTAAAACCAGGGATCTGTAGTCATTGTGGACCCGGACACACCCACAGTTCCAAAAGAGCATGGTCACATCCCAACCTCTGGATGGAGTCTGAGGGACGGGATCTCGAGGAAGCTGGTTCTGTGTGAAGCTCTGAGCAGAACCGGTTCTCCACTCAGAACTTCCAGATCATTTCATCTGGGGACATCTGTCCTAAACGTTTTCAATCTTAGATATAATATAATATAATATAATAAAATTCATGCCACATTTTAGATATAGCTGGTCCTGATCTTTGGTTGTCTCCTTCTGCAGATGGACTCTGAAGCAAGCGGTTCTGAAGATCCGGGATGGACAGATCATCGATCTGGTAGATCCTCCTCCGCCTGCTGAACCACAGTCCGAACCAGCAGAGCTACTTGAAGGACTCTGGACAGGGAGACAAACGTAGATGTCCCTGTCCTTGAAGCCCTTCTCGAGGGGGCGGAGCCTAAATCATCAAAGGTGAAATCCTGAGCGTATGATGCTGCTGTCTTTATACCTGCGGCGTCGTCTGTGTGTGTCTGGATTAGAGGAGCAGTCTGGACTTATTTGGGATGTTTGAGGAAACTAGAGGATTACCTTTTCCTCATGTGTTCACCTTCCAAGATAAATAAAAGTATTTATGAACCATCAGGGAATCTCTGTCTCAGATCTGTGATGTAATGTTTACTGTTGACATGGTTCTCACGGAACAGAGATGCTTTAAAAAGGTTATGCTAATCTGGTACTACCTGCTAACTTTACTCTTAGTAGTAGTTAGATGACTTCGTCTTTTAACAGCTGCAGCAGCAACACATGAAGGGACAGTAATAGTAATTTAAGTAGTAATAGTAATCCAAGAGGTACTTTTCTACAGGTCCTTTATGTTCATGTGGTTTATGTCACAGTTAAAGGTTGTAGTCTGTGAATGCAGCGCCCTCCAGTGGACATATGTGGTATTTTGCTCCCATTTTTGGCACATTTTATAGGTTAACTGTCTGTGAAACCACACAACTACCTACACACACCTACACACACTTACACATCTACATACACACCTACACAACTACCTACACACACCTACACATCTACCTACACAACTACCTACACACCTAACTACACACATCTACACACCTACCTACACACCTACACAACCACTTACACACCTAACTACACACACCTACACAACTAACTACACACACCTACACAATTACCTACACGCACCTACACATCTACCTACACACCTACACAACTACCTACACACCTAACTACACACACCTACACAACTAACTACACACCTCTACACATGTACCTACACAAACCTACACAACTACCTACACACATCTACCTTCACACACCTACACAACTACCTACACACCTACACATGTACCTACACAACTACCTACACACAACTACCTACACACACCTACACAACTACCTACACACACCTATACATCTACCTACACACTTACACAACTACCTACACAACTACCTACACACACCTACACATCTACCTACACACATCTACACATCTACCTACACACTTACACAACTACCTACACAACTACCTACACACACCTACACGTCTACCTACACAACTACCTACACACATACATAAATGATGGCGTGAATGATGTGAATAATGTTGTGAATAATGTTGTGAATGATGGCGTGAATGATGTTGTGAATGATGGCGTGAATGATGTTGTGAATGATGGCGTGAATGATGGCGTGAATGATGTTGTGAATGATGGCGTGAATGAGGGCGTGAATGATGGCGTGAATGATAGCGTGAATGATGGCGTGAATGATGTTGTGAATGATGTTGTGATTGATGGCGTGAATGATGTTGTGAATGATGTTGTGAATGATGGCGTGAATGAGGGCGTGAATGATGGCGTGAATGATGGCGTGAATGGTTAATGCTCCTGATGAACATGTGGCGCCTTACATGGGGCGCTTCTACCTTCACTGCGTGAATGTTTGTGTGAACGGGTGAATGCTGACTCGTGTCGTGATGGCGCTTTGAGTCGTCGGGCAGACTAGAAAAGTGCCTTATAAGTACCATTTACCTCGTCCGCAACCAACTACACTACCTCCACGCCTAACCACACCTACATAATCAGAAACTAACATCAAAGCAATCTGAAGAATCAGTCAATAATAAAAGCAGAGCCGTCAAACCTGCACCACACAACAGTTACTCTAACTCTCAACAACAGACAACGCCAACAAACTCTTGAGTATTTCTCAAATACTCTGCAGCCGACCCTCTCCTGCGTCTTTCTCTTCAGTGTCTCTGTTCAGCCAACTGACCAACCCAAAGGAACATCAAAGAAAAATCTTTATTATATTATTTCATGTAATCTTATTTCAAAATGCTGCAAAAACCTCACCAACATCTAGTCACCTCTGGGAGACACACAAACCCACCTCTGGGTAAGATTTCGTCTGAATCCGTCCTGCAGTTTATGGATCAACCTTGTGCAACGTTTGTGTTAAAATACAGAATCAAAGCTGCACTTTCACAAAGTCTCCAGTTGCCGGCGCTGCTTTCGGAGCGTGGGTCACCGCTGACATCTGGAACTCAGACCCTCAGACTCTGCTGCCTGGGCTCAGTTCCTCCAGAATCTCTCAGACCTCCCTTCTGCTGCAGAGCTGCACAGGTGAGTTCAGACTGACGTCTTTTTAATCCAGATTAACTCTGCAGGATCGACTGAACATGCCCGATGCTAGAAAAACCTCTGCAGTGCTTGAAATTCTTATTCATTACATTCACATCATAATAATATTAACTCGCACTATTTCCTGTATATTACAAAACCAGATTTCAGATTTTTCAAAGGCTTTTCTTTATTTTATTTCCTTTTTTTTTCATATCAATTTCCTCTTTGGGAGACATTTTTAGTTCTTACACCCGACACTATCAGATTATGATCCTTTTCTCAGTATAAGTGTAAGTTTTCTGGTCTTCATATCTTTTCACTAAACCGACTTCATCAAATTGAACTCATATCCTCTCTGAGGACATAAAAGTACACTTTTATAACCCACATAAAATAATAGGTGCTAAAATCATTTTCCACTATTTACTTGACTTTTGTTTTTTAACCTGCATTAGTCGTAACCATAATCACCAGTTATTGTCAGGATTTTAACCCTTCGTGCATCGCCTTGTAAACAACTGATAAAAAGTGTTCTACTTATTTTTATGACATAAACTGTTAAATTGGTTATTTTTTACTTATCAACACATGGTGGATTAATGATTAATTAATCATTAATGCATTTTTCTACATTTTGTTCAGTATTAAACCATCATAAAATGTTATTCTTAATATAATATTACCTATTTACTGCCATAACTTTGAATAGAAATTTCGAGGAATTTGAATACAACTTTGTTTACACGATATATGTTGTTGTTGCTGTTATTTAAATGACAAAAAAAAATTGATAAAATGTCAGGTACTAAATATTAAAAGGATTATATTTTCTGTATTTAACACCTCATGTGTGACGCATAAGGATTTTAACAACCTGCAGAGATTTAGATGCAATATAAAACTATTTTTGTTTAAAAGCTTGAAATATTATATATTACATCAAACACCCGTCCCGATCAGATGTTTATATATATTTTCAGGATCTAGTTACACTCTGAATGATTGTGGTTTTATATAATCTGAAATGGGCTCCCAAAAAAAATCCCAGCCGCTAAGGACCTTGCCTAATGGTCCACACTGGATGTAAGCCCCGCCCCCTTTTGGTTGGGATTTAACCCCCAGTCACATGTACCAAAGTCAGTGGTGTAACCCGCTGAGCCAATTACATCATCCGAGACAGAACTACTGACATCAGGAGATATGATGGTTTCATGCTACGCTAACAGTGCTGCTACATTTGACCGACTGCACCTTTAAGGGATTGGAAAAAAATATAAAAATCAGAGATCATTTTCCATATTTACGCTGCCGATATAAGTCAATACACCCCCGGCGTCACAATGATGTCAGGTTTTTGATATTTATTTGGAGGTTTTTGAAAGTAAGTATTTGCAGGGGATAAACTTTCCAAACCCAAAAATGTTTTAGTCGGGATTACAACCCGATGAGTTCATCTTTATTTCATAAACTTCAGCTCCTTACGGTTTAATACATTAAAATTATTTTAAAGATTTTTAGTATTTCATATATATATATATCAAAAACTTACTTCAAAACAGTTCAGTTCCTACTCAACTTGTCAATCGTTATAACCCCGATAAGTTGGGGATATTGTAGAGCCGTCGCCACCACCACGTCTGCATCCGCCGCCGCTGCGGACCCTTTGTGTGAACGCGATAACTGAAAAACTATTTCACGGATATTTTTCAAACTTTATACCCCGATATACCTTTGTGCGGGGAAGAGCTGGGTATATTTTGGGAAAGGTCTAATGTATATTAATGACAGTAGGGGGAGCTGAATCTCCAAAAGTTTTCTTTTTGGTCCGATCTGTCTCGCATAAATCCCATAAATCAAAAAACTTTTTCTGACTTGACCTCCGCTTTAATTAGTGGAGTTCAATCAGGGGGATTGCTTGTAGAACGCAGAGGATTGGGGGCTTTTCTATTGTATTCGGGGGATACAACCTGGCTGTCGGGGACCACAGCTTGGGTCTACTTTAAATCTCCATATTCCAAAATTTGGGTGTGACTTTGGTCATCTAGCATCAATACACTGTTCCTTTATGAAATGTTATGAAAGAAGTTGAAACTGACTCAACAAATGTTCGTCTTCCACCACCCGCATTCACTCGACTGCTTTCCGTCTCTCTGCTGCAGGACAGACGCCACCATGGAGCCTGAAGAAGACTTTTACTCGATCTTCATGAAGATCCTGAATGAGACCAACAACTACACCGACAACTCCACCGACCCCAGCTACGTGCTGGATGGGAACCCCATCCAGCTCTGCCCCAAAATCTCTGTCAACCAGTTTGGTGCCCGGTTCATCCCCATCTTCTACTACATCAACTTCCTCCTGAGTTACCTTGGCAACGGACTTGTTTTATTGATCATCTTTCGCTATGAGAAGCTCAGCACGGTGACCAACATCTTCCTCATGAATCTGGTGATTTCCAACATCCTCTTTGCCACCAGCCTGCCCTTCTGGGCCAAGTACCATCAGTCGGAGTGGATCTTTGGCACCACCCTCTGTAAGATGGTCAGCAGCGCCTACTTCATCGGCTTAAACAGCTCCATCCTCTTCCTCACACTTATGACCTTTGACCGTTACCTCGCTGTGGTGCACGCGGTAGCAGCTGCCAGGAGCAGGAAGAGGGTGTACGCCATCGGGGCGTCGGCGGCGGTGTGGTTCGTTAGTGTCATAGCGAGCGTGAAAGAGCTGGTCCTGCAGACCGTGTGGGAAGAACCGTCACAAGGTCTGATGTGTGACGCGTCCGGATTCGACGAGAGCGTCATGAGGACGTGGAGTCTGGTCAGCTACTACCAACAATTCCTGCTCTTCTTCCTCCTCCCTCTGGTCATGGTGATGTACTGCTACATCAGCATCACCATACGCATCCTCTCCACCCGCATGAAGGAGAAGTGCCGCTCCATCAAGCTCATATTCATCATCCTCTTCACCTTCTTTGTCTGCTGGACTCCCTACAACGTCGTCCTCCTCCTCCAAGCCATTCAGCTGTCCGGCTCCGGGACGAGCGACGGCTCGTGTTCGCATGGCGAGGGTTTGGACTACGCGCTGTACGTGACCCGGAACATCGCGTACCTGTACTGCTGCATCAGCCCCGTGTTCTACACATTCGTGGGGAAGAAGTTCCAGAGTCACTTCAGGAGGCTGGTGGCCAAAAAGTTGCCCTGTTTGAGGAGACACATTAGCCTCAGCAGCCAAATCACCAGGAGCACGTCGCAGAGGACCCCGCAGTCCGCCTATGACTGCTCCGACTCCATGCGAGTGCAAGACCGACACACCAGACTCAGTCTACCAGTGCTAGGTGGACCAACAGCACCCCCACCACCACACTCTGTCTACCTGGTAGACAGAGTGTCTACCTGTCTACACTCTGTCTACCTGGTAGACAGAGTGTCAGTACCAGTACTAGACTGACCGAAACTGCCGCTACTCTATATCTACCAGTACTCGACTGACCGACTACACCCCAACCAACATACAATCATATTCAACAACAAAATTAATCATATAAACTGTTTGCACTAGTCTCACTGGCGTCACTGGTCTTTCTGGCCGCACTAGTTCTGCCGGTCTTAATACTTGTTCTGTTCACACTGGTGTTATTGGTGGTGTTGGGCGTTCCAGTGTTACTGGCCAGAAAGCTTCTCATGGTCTTTATGGTTCAACTCTTCAGACTGGTCATACTGGTGTCCCTTGTCATACTAGTCTTACTGATTGGACTGGTCTTACTAGTCTTACTAGTCCCAATGGTTCTAATGGACCTACTTATCTTACTAGTTGTACTTGTCTTATGTGACAAACTGGTGGTTCAGATTTTACTGGTCTTGTAGGCCTTACTGGTTTTATTGGTTGTAATGGCCTTATGGGTCATACAGGTCTCACCATGAAGTTGGTGGCCATGAGATGGAGGACCCTGAAGAGCCCCTGGTGACCATCATGGATTCCCTTTTATGGCCTTCAGGAGTACGTTGTAGCGTGTTGGGTGTCATCAGTAGACGAACCCAGGGTTGGACATTCACTGGGTCATGTAAGCCGCCAGAGGACCGATGGTGAGGCGAGGGATATCTTTTTTTTTTTTCCAGATTTTGGTTTGGTTGCTTTTTTGTGTTGTATTTTTTTTTTTTTGTGTCACTTTTGTTGTAAATATTGCACATTATCCTTTATCTCCATTTTGAATGAAAGAAAAGACAAATATAACTCATGAAAGGGAGATCCTGAAGCTGAGAGGCAGCGTTCCATTTTTTCCTCTGGATCCCTGGTGACACAGTCTTTAGATAGATTAAACGATAAATCAGAACTCAGCTTTCTTTTTTTTTTCTTCAGTTGGGCAGCAAATGTCTGAAATTGTTGTTTCCTGCTGACTCCTTCACAATATCAAACATTCTAAATACTAGAAACAGTTTGTTGTATCTTATAATTCGACGGTGGTCGCACTCACTCTGTTAACGTTTAGCATGTAAAAAAAGTTCAAAGGACGTGCGATGAAAACAGCGCCTCCTGCTTAGACGCCCTGAGCTATTATAAGCTATTGCTGGCTTTCGTGATTTTAATCAAGTTGCTTGAAAGGCAGAAAAAAAGCAAAACTGTTGAGACTTCCTGTTCATGTGCTTTAACTTGAATGTGTGAACATGCTCAAATAAACGGGCCATCAAACTTCTCCCGTCACATCTGACGCCTCTGTCCCCCCCCCTACTTGTCTTTCCTGTTCTCTGAACTGCTTTGTGTTTTGTGGTCCCATCCGCATGATCGTTTCTCCATTTTGGCAGAACATCTGGAGAGGTTTCCTGTCAGCTCAGCACTTTCATTTTGGGTCATCTTTGTTACGTTCCGGAAAGTAGTCCTATGTACGTGGCTGAGGGTGTAAGCTGTCGAAACGGGCTCTACGATAAATACACTCAGAGTCTGTGAGTCAGTGTGATTGCCAAATAGGTGAAAAACATTTTGACAGTTTACTAGGAAACAATTTAGAGAGTAAAATGACTCCTACTCTTGAAGAAATACACAAATGTCCTCCGTCCACCACTGTGCAACAAGAGGAATTTGATGGATTGACCTTATCTAGTAAGTTTCATGAAAGTCCATCAGGTTGTTTTTATGTTATCCTGCAAAAAGTTCGACATGAAAACATTATCAAAGAGGGGCATTAAAGAAGCACCAAACCGGGTTCAAATTGTTTCGCCGTTACCACATCAAAGACATCAAAGACATCAAGGCATCAGAGACATCAAGGCATCAGAGACATCAAAGACATCAAAGACATCAAAGACATCAAAGACAAAAACATATAAGGGGGTGAGAAAAAACACTTCACAATATTGAGGGAAGTGACACGTAAGCATTGACTCCGCCCCTTCATCATAATCTGCACCAAAACTTAAGGAGTTCTTCCTGTCACATGAGCAACAATTCCACCTTTAAAGCTTGAAAAGGAAATATTTGGAATTTAGTTTGAAAGACGTCGAAAAAATAACCTTCAATCGTAGAAACATGAACAGACACCAGTCAGAGAGTGGACACCTCCAACAAGGCAGATTAAGGCAAAAAAGTTGCAAGAAAACACAGGAGAAGGGTCGAAACGGTACGGAATAGAGCAGGGAAAAGAAAGTAGGTATGGAACACAACAGGTACAGGAGAGGTTGGGAGTAGAACCGGACAGAACCCGTAGAAGAAAACACAGGTGCAGATCGACAAAGGCACAGGGCATTACAGATACAAGACCTAACAGATACTGGACAGTACAGGTACAGGACCTAACAGATACTGGACAGTACAGGTACAGGACGTAACAGATACGGATAAAAAAGTGCGGCATAGAACAGGTAAAATACTGTGTCGACGGAGTTGACACAAACCCGAAGGTGAAGAATTTTTCATTCAAAGAGTCAACTGAACTCTCACCAATATTTCCATGTTATGAATAGAACATATTTTGTAAGCATGGCACCCTGTTCTTGTATTTAATAATAATAATAATAATAATAATAATAATAATAATAATAAATTGGACTTATATATAGCGCCTTTCTATTTACATCAACGAAGCTCATCTGGCTGAAAGTTTTGTATTTCGTCGATTACGGTGTCAACAAACAGGTCTGGAATTTAAAGTGTAAAATCCTTGGAAGAGCTGAGAAGGTTTCAAGCTGCCCCAATTATTCACCTATTTATTTTTTTTAATTCAAAACAAAAACTCAGGGCAAAAGTAAAACCGTTCTGAACATACGTTTTGTTTGTTTTTTAATAATTTTGAAATTATAATTTCTCAGACTCATGAATTTATTGACTCTTACATATAATAAAAAAAAAAAATCACATTTCATTTTACAATTCTTACATTGTCTTGGTTAATAGTTTGGTCACTTTATGGATATTATCATGGACTCAAAAACTGTAAAAACTGTATTTTATCTGTTTCCCTTATATCAAGATTCACATAAAAAAAGAGATACATATATATTATATATGTATATAAATATATATATAGTATATTTATGTGCACTATGTAGGTATAATAATACATAATGACCAAATGTCTATTAACTAAGGATGTCACGGTCAATTGTATGAGTTATTATTATAATTAATTCATTATTATTTGACATATGCATATACAATGAGAAAATCAACATACATAATATAACATGTTTTATATAAATATATATATATTATATATATATATATATATATCACGTAGACATATATAATAACAAAATCATATACTATTTATTAATCTATCATTTAAAGAAAAAATTGTTGTTTTTGTTATTTTATATTTTACACCATCTTATAATAATAATAATAATAATTATTATCATTATTATTATTATTATTATTATAGTAATATATAATAATAACGATACTATAATAATAATAATTATTAGTACTATCGTTATTATATTACTCATAATAATGATTATGATTATTATCGTTATAATAATAATAATTGTAATTATTACTATTTTATTATCGTTTTAATAATAATAATTATGAATATTATCGTTATACTAATAATAACAATAATAATAATAATAATAAATGAGCGTGATGTTCCTCCTGGGGGGGCGATGTAGAGCTGCAGCATCATCTCCTCCTCCACCCTCCCCTCCTCCGCTGTGTTGGTCTGCTCCCTCCTCACAGGTGGCCCTTGTATTGTTGTGTGGGCCGTACCATCCCTATCAGAGGGTGGGGGTGTGTGGACCAGTGCGGCTCTTCCAGCGTTCGAGCATCTCTTTTAGTCGGTCAGTCTGTCTCATCATGCTGCTGGAGCGCCAGCCGGTTCTGTTGGACCACTAGGCCGGGAGGTTATCGGTCGGAGCCCGCTGCAGAGCCACCGGGCAGGTCGATAGCGAATCGCGCCGTTTGGACTCGGATAGGATCCAGCATCCTGGCCCGCTGGAGGCTCCATTGTGTCCGTGTGTCTGAGAGCGTTTGGACTGGGATCATGTCTTTCGTGAGCGTCATGTGTTTGCTGCCCGTCCTGTGGAGCTCCGCATCCTCAGCGACTCGTAAGTAGACCACCGTACGGACGGTTCGGTGTAACCGGGACCAGTTCAGATCCCAGAGCAGTCAGGATGTAGTGTAGCGACTCAGCATGAGGCCAGGGCAACAACGACAGAGTGTTGTAGGGTCCAATAAGGAGCTCATTACCAGAGCCATGATCATACAATATTCCAATAATGATGAAACATACAGTCTGTCATAGGGTCAGATAAAATCATCATTATCAATTCATAAACTATCTCAGCACTCATGACACATACAGTCTGTCATAGGGTCAGATAAAATCATCATTATCAATTCATAAACTATCTCAGCACTCATGACACATACAGTCTGTCATAGGGTCAGATAAAATCATCCTGATCAATTCATAAACTATCTCAGCACTCATGACACATACAGTCTGTCATAGGGTCAGATAAAATCATCCTGATCAATTCATAAACTATCTCAGCACTCATGACACATACAGTCTGTCATAGGGTCAGATAAAATCATCCTGATCAAATCATAAACTATCTCAGCACTCATGACACATACAGTCTGTCATAGGGTCAAGTAAAGACAATCAGACTGAGGTGTGTGACAGTGAAAGTCTCTGGCTCTGAGCGGGACGGTGAATATTAGAATATGGGAGTTCTGTTTACTGATAAATTCCTGGAGATGTTCGTGTTTCTGAAGCTGCAGACAGATTTGTATTTCAGAGAATTCCTTCATGTTGCACAGACCTTTGGAAACAAACTTAAGCCAACAGTTTGTGAGTAAACATACGAAGAGTCTACTGTTTACGTTGGTTCCTTCTCTTCTTCATTATTTGTTCCACTGGTGAAAATGTTTTTTTTTTAAGTTCTTGAGTTTCCTTGAACGGAATGAAAGACTTTCATTTTTTTTCATTTTATCACATTTGATTATATCTCCCCCTATATTATTGTTAATAATAGATACGTTATTATTCATATTTATTTATCATTTATCTTAATTTATAATAGAAAAGTTAGGTTTGCCTTGAACAAGTTATAAAGACGGAAACAGATCAAATTGTGTTGCTCTTAAAATCCCCCTGAGGTCAGGTCTCTGGATCCCTACAGGAGGGACAGATGGACACCTGGACCAAATGTGAAGTTAGACTCAGACATCCTAACTTCACTTTGGTTTTTCCCGGCATTTTACACTCCAAACATTTTATGTGCAAGTCCAGATTTCACTTCCTGCTTGAGTCACGGTGGTCGTCGATGTTCCCTCTCTCAGACAGACGGCAGACAGAGATGCTAACGGCACCTATTTCATGTCTGGGCAAACCTGCAAGTTAGCAGCTAGTAGCAGTTAGCATCTAGTAGCAGTTAGCAGCAGCTAGTAGCAGTTAGCATCTAGTAGCAGTTAGTAGCAGCTCGTAGCAGTTGGCATCTAGTAGCAGTTAGTAGCAGTTAGCAGCTGGTGGTATTTAGACGCAGCTAGTAGGAATTACACGCAGCTAGTAGCAATAAGCAGCAAAAAGCAATTAGCAGTAAATAGCAGCTGTGAGCAATTATTACTAGCTAGTATCAGCTAGTAGCAGTTAGCAGCAGCTAGTAGCAGTTAGCAGCAGGCAGTAACAGTTGCTGCTAGTAGCGGTAAGCAGCAGTTAGCAGCAGGCAGTAACAGTTGCAGCTAGTAGCGGTAAGCAGCAGTTAGTAGCAGTTAGCAGTAGAAAGTAGCTAGTTGTAATTAGTAGTAGTCAGCAGCTAGTGGTCATTAGCCGCAGCTAGTAGCATTAGCAGCAGCTAGTAGCAGTTAATAGCTAGTAGCAGTTAGCGGCAGCTAGTAGCAGTTAGCAGCAGGCCATCTAAAAGCTAGTAGCATGTAGCAGCTTTTAGCAGTAAGCAGCAGCTAGAAGCTAGTAGCAGTTGCAGTGTGAGGTCCGGAGCTCCTTCTCCTCCAGGCAGGAGATGATTAACCAGTACGGGACATGGATGCTGCGTAATCGTTATTGTCTTGATTCCGTTGAAGAAATGGTTGGTGGACACTAAACGTCCCCCTACACGTGTCTGTCTCCAACCTACGCCTCTCAACCCCGACTAGTCGAGGCAGAGACCTGCCCACCTTGATCCAGGGTCTGCTATGAGTTTTGCCTCACTGCAGTGATGAAAGTTTCTCGGTGGCTCAGTGGTTTGATCTGCCGCCTCACAGCAAGAAGGTGCCGGGTTCAAAACCACCCCTGGATCGCTTACATGTTCTCCCCGTGTCTGCGTGGGTTCTCTCCGGGAACTTCGCCTCGTCTGTCTCTGTGTGTGTGTGAAGGCAGAGTTCCAGGTTTACATGTGTGTATAGGTTCAAACCCTCCACTACGCTCATGGGGTCGGAATAGAGACCGGAAGAATCAGGCCAAAGGGTGGCTGGGATCAGTTTTAAACTGGACATGTTGTTTTTTGGTTGGTTATTTTTGGCACTGTACGAATCAGAAGTCTACAGACGCTCACAATTGCTGTGGTCACACTTAATCGGCCCCTGATGCCGGTTGAGGCAGGAATATACGAGCTGTCTTGATCATTTTTTGCAATTCTGCGTGCCCAAACTTTCTTTTTCCTCTTTGCTGTTCCCTTCCTACCGCCCACAAACTTCCTACTTCACCACCACCCTTCATTTGTTATCCATATGATGCGGCGGGTCGCTTTGGCCGCTCAGACGCTCGGTAGCCGCTTCGCACAGGCGCAGTCAGAAAAAAAGGTGCTGATGTCAGGCGATGGAGTTTAGGCTCTGCTTCATCTGAGCGAAAGCTGACATAAAGTTCTGACACGAGAGATTGTCTCGTGATACTAAAGCCCTGAGGCAAACATGGGGGGCCTAACGTACGATCTAACCCAGACGGGGAGCCTGAGAAGACAGAACCCTCTTCATCCTTCATTTAAAGCCCTCAGACAGAGCAAAGGTGGTTAGACTAGGAGACAGCCTCACGAAACGCTGTCCTGATGTCCCGCTCAGAACAGGATCGCCATCCGTGACACTCAGCCGAGCAGCGGGGTGGCAAGGTGGATACGCGACGGGGAGGTGCTGTGTTCCATGATGAAGGAGCCGGAAGAGGAGGTGCTGAACCTGCGCATAAATCTGCCACCATCAGCATCTGTTTGTCCACATCCATCAGATGCTCCTCCCACAAACATCACACCTCCCCACCGGCTCAGTCCCTGAGGCGCCACAATGTTCTCTGGGTTGTTTTCTGGGTTCATTTGTTAAGGCGGAGCAGGGGTCAGCTCACCCCCCCCCCCCCTTGGGGGCGCAGGGCCGCGTGAAAATTCCGTATTATATCCCAGCATATATAAGCATTAATCATTTTGATGCCATAACCTGAAGTTGAGTCGGTCAGGAAGGGTTTTAATAAAAATCTGATGTGTCTCCGTTGCCTTTGTGAGTTTCGGCGCGTCGACGTTAGCCGCCGCGAGCCGGTTCTTTGTTGATGCTACGACAAAAGACACAAAGACCATGTAGTTAAAAATCTCACCAAGCATGATTTCTTGTCAAAGTATGTCACTGCACGTGACATAAGGCCTAATCCCCTTCATTTGTTTTCAGACAGCGCGTCGGGAATAGTTTTTTTTAAAAGCACAGAAACTTGAAACATTTCTGTAAATCCTCAGTCATACTCTTTCTTAAACTTAAACTTCACGACATATTTGGTCTTAAAACGCCTAAATATCTCTCTCTAGTCTTTTTTCAAGAACGCCCAAAGGTGCTAAATTCAGAACATTGTCACTATTATGCAAAATAGAAGATGCAAAATGCGCCTGAAACTTACTTTAGTGGAAAAAACGCACAGTTTTCGATATTCGGAGACACAACAATTCTTAATATTGCTAAAATATAATTTCCCAGCTGATTTCAAGATGGTCTTTATCTAACTTATTATTACCAGATAAAAACACTTCATTATTATTATTATTATTATTATTATTATTATTAATGTTATTATTATTATTATTATTATTATTATTATTATTGCTGATGGAGGATTTTTCAGGTAAAAGTAATAATAAATCCGTATCAGGACTTGATCGTAGAAGATCGTAGAATCATTAAATATGACCTCTGTCACACACAGGTCGTGTTATTTTAATGAATAAATGAATGAATGAATGAAGGAGTGTTTGGATTCAGAGCTGCTGATTATCTGCCAGCAGACGACCCGACCTTCCTGTACGCTGAAGTGTGCAACGCCTGCTGGCCTGTGGTTTTGTGATGCATATGATAAGATCATTAACATAGCCTGCACCTGTCACCCACACGCAAACGCACACGCACACGCACACACACACACACACACACACACACACACACACACACACACACACACACACACACACACACACACACACACACACACACACACACACACACACACACACGCATACACATACAGAGCTGTGAACCCCTCCCCCACCCCCAAAAAACTCTTTCATTGTCCGTGTTAGTGTTTGAAGAACAAAGAACATCTATACATCACACACATACACAGACACACACACACACACAGACACACACACACACACACACACCTGCAAACACACGCCCACGTAAACTCATACACATGCACGCACAAACTTACCCACGCGCGCACACACACACCAACAAACACACACTCATTCACAAACGGATAGACAAACATACATACACACACACACACACAGATAGACACACACACATTCACACACGTATACACCCTCAGACAAAGACAAACACACTCTCACACAGACCCGCACACACACACACAAACACACCCACACAGACACCAACACACACAAACAGATAGACACACATACACTTTCACACACACGTACACACACACACTCATTTACAAACAGACACATACATGCACACACACACAGATAGACATACACAGACACACACACACACACAGATAGACATACACAGACACACACACACACACACAGATAGACGCACACACATTCACACGCACGTACACACACAGACAGATCGACACACACACGTATACACACTCACACACACACATACAATGACAACAGCAATGATCATTAAATGAATAAACAAATCAACAACCAAAAACTCAGCTTTATTATTTATTTAAATCTTATTACTAGACTCTGAAGGTGAGACTAAACACATTAAAGACTATTTTTATAGTATTTAGCCACCATCCATCGTCACAGGGGGGTGGGGGCTGCTGGGGGGGTGCCCGTCTCCTTTCAAGCAAGACGTGGGGGGAGGGTCCCATCTGTGGGGGGGTGAATGAATAAAAGTGAACGTCCGGGGTTTTGCCTTTTGTTTGTTTGGGCATCATTTCAATCTATTAACTCCAGCTGTGATTGTCGAATGTTAAATAAAGTTATAATATAACTTTATTTGTGTGAATGTGAGCTGAGACGGTTTCTGATGTCATCACTCTTATAAAATAAAAAATAAAAAATAACAAAGCAGTGGTACTCTAGAATCATTTCAGCAAGAAAATAAAGCTCCGGAGATATTAAAGGAGAAAAACAAAACAATGTATGTCAAGAGTAAAATACAAATGGATTGTTATCAATGACTAATTTAAGACTATTTTTATTCCAAGGGGAATACTGTTGTTCTAGCAGCAAACAAGAACAACAAGTAAACAGAAACAAAGACAGACACAGAATGCTGGAATTAAATGTAGTTGGAGGAAGAACAATAGAAGGATAATAAATAAAATAGGGCTTTTTATCCCCTAAAAGCCCTCAGTCCCCTGCGTAGTACAAGAAATCCACCTGATTGACCTCAAATTAAATCTGATGTCTAAAAAAAGTTTTTTTTAATTTTTTTTTTAAAGAGCTCTCTTTGGAGATAAAGCTCCCCTAGTGTTGGAAATATGTAACCGGCCTTTCCCAAAATAACTCCAGTTCTTCCTCGCACTAAGAACTGTGTGGGTTTACAATTTGATAATAATCTGTGAAATAGTTTAACACACAGGATCAGTTGCGGTGGCCATGATGGCGATATAGAGGGGTCCTGTCAGAACACGGCGTACGTCCCTACAGATTTGTAGCCCGTTCACCGCTTCTAGGAACCGATTCTTATTTGAGTTCTTATTGAGCACCCCAAGTCAAGGTGGTCTGGGACTTATTTGACCACTTATCTTTTGTAGTATAATCGTTATAGTGTCCTACAGCGTCTCTAACAATGAAGTGACAGGAAAATATGTCATCATTGCTGGACGTGTTCGTTGTTTTGGCGGAAGCGCGCAACTCTTAACGAGAGCGGACTTGAGCGGCAACTTGCTCATTTCTTTGCCGCAAATTATTTTGTCCGATCTGTCGCAACAGCTCAAATAGTCCGTACATATGTATAAGTTCTAGAAACAACTTAAAGTTGTTAGCTATCTCGTGCTAGCTAGCGAAACAAATCTGGCGCATGACTGACGTAACTGATAACGACGTAAGCAGCAAGTATAACTCCGAACCGTCACATCCTCACTTTGCGCATTGGGGTCTTGGTTTCAGTTTGATAGCCCCGCCCCCCCAGAACAACAAGAAACACGTTGTTGTATCTACAATCCTCTAAAGTACACATTTTGGTAAGAGGTAAAGTCTATTGGGAAGAGTAGAGGGCCGAGAACGGAGCCCTGAGGGGGTCCCTGTGTCAGTAGATAATAGTTTACTACTAACATTATGGGATGCACATCAAGAATTGAGGACTATGAATTACCATCTTGCCATCTTGTTTACATTTTTTGTTGACATTCTTGTTTACATCTTTTGATCTGGGGGCCTGGCTCCTAAATGAAGGTGATGATGATGAGGAGGATGTGGTCGCACTGCACCTCCTTTTCTTTTCTTTTCTTTTCTTTTCTTTTCTTTTCTAAAGGAGTTCCACACCAACTCTTCTGATGGCGAGGCATTAAGCTGTCAGTTGTGGGATTTAGCAGGCTCTTCCTCTGTGGTTAATGGCGGTGAGAGTCAGTCTGTAGGTCCACTACTGCCACCTCCTGGTGTTTGTAGGTTGTAATACATTGAGACATTGATAAAAACTGGGATGGAACCATTTTTATAACATATTTAGGCCATAATGATCATCATTCATATTCATCTGTAGCTCTTATGAACGTGTGCCTTCTAATTTTGTGTTGTAACAGGACAAACAGGCAAAATTATATCAATACTGATTCGCGTTCTGTTCCAGTATACACTGGTTGATCCTCGATACGCAGTCTGATCCAGGCTATACTGGTTGTTCCAGGATACGGTGTCTGTTCCAGGCTATACCGGTTGTTCCAGGATACGCTGTCTGTTCAAGGCTATACCGGTTGTTCCAAGGATACGCTGTCTGTTCAAGGCTATACCGGTTGTTCCAGGATAAGCTGTCTGTTCCAGGCTATAATGGGTGTTCCAGAATATGTTGGTTGTTCCAGGATTATCTGGTTTCTTCCTGTCGCCCCCGTGGCTCCGCTGGTAGACATTTTTCAAACCTAAAAAAAGTCTTTGTATCACATAAAACCTCTAAAGGGAGCATCCCATTTCAAACGAGTGCTTTCTAACCCAACGGGTGCCAGAGTGAAACTAAAGGAAAATTTCCACATTTTGGACAAAAAAGCTTTTGCGTTCGTACGTCTTTTCTTAAGGACAATTGTCTAAATTTTGTTGATCCATGATGTGGAGCTGAGCTCCGTCTGCTTTCTGTGTCTGCAACAGGAAAGTGTGAGGACAGCCTGGCCACTCCCCTCCCTTACAGCTCCTTCACCACAACATCAGCGTACGGTCGAGGACATGGAGCCGGTTACGCCAAACTCAACCGAAATCAAGGTACGTTTGTGTAACTAACAACTCCAGCTCCTCTAATGCTTTATTTATATTTTACCACTCTCCAGGAATGTTTGGAACCATTGAGACGAATGTAAATCACTTTAATGAGTAAACCTGTGGATACGCTTTAGTGAAGAACTTTAAAGATGTAGTTCTACTTCATACATATGTGAAAACCTGGAGAGGCGGAGGTATGAAGGTCGGTGGCAGCGAGACAGAATACATGTGTGTGAACGAAAGGGAGGCAGGAGGAACGGTGAGGATGAAGCAGTAGAAGAGGAGAAGGTGCAGGAGTTTAAGTAGTTGAGGTCAAGTTTTCAGAGCAATGGGGGGTGTGGAAAAGAGGAGAAGAAGCGAGTGAAGGCAGGGTGGAGTGGGTGGAGAAGAGTGTCAGGAGTTATCTGTGACAGAAGAGGAGCAGCAGGAGTGAAGGGAAAGGTTTCCAAGATGGAGGTGAGAGAAGTTCTGCTGGATGGTTCAGAGACGGTGGTTCTGAGCAGAAGACAGGAGGCAGAGATGAAGATGTTCAGATGTTCTCTGGGAGTGAGGAGGAAGGACAGGATTAGAAAGGAGACATCAGAGGGACAGTCCAGGTGAGACGTCCTGGAGACAAAGTCAGAGAGGACAGATTGAGATGGTTCTGACCCGTGAAGAAGAGGAGGGATAGTGGATCTACTGGTAGAAGGATGCTGGAGATGGAGCTGGAAAGTGGAGTTTTCTGGATGTGGTGAGAGAGGACATGCAGTTGGTTGGTATGGGCAGAGGAATCTGCAGAGGAGAAGGCAAGATGGAAACAGATGATCCGCCGTGGAGACCCCTAAAGGTAGCAGCTGAAAGAAGAAGATACTGGATAAATGCAAACTTTCGTTCGTGTGTTGCCTGTTTCTTTTTGATTTTGTTGAATTTTTACAGTTGACGAGCAAACAGACGGCAACGTAGGAACAGAAATACACAGAGGACCCTTAATAGTGACTCACGCATCAGGACGTGCTTGCTTTGGCGTTGGTTCGTGTTTCTGGAGTCATTCAGTGATGTTCAAAAAAGAGCTAAAAGGAGTCATGTGATCAGAATGTCAAAATGCACCAAAACAAAAACCCACTCAGACATGTGCAACACTTTCAAGTGTCCTCTGGAAACGCTTCTGTTACGTTGAAGCTTTCACAGCCCGTTCTCCTTACGTGTTGTTTCTCCACATGCTCGGCACGTGTCGTCAAATTGATGAAGATGTTTGCTTAGTTTGTTTGTGTTTTGACTATTTAGCGTTGCAGTGTGTTTGTCCAAGTGGGCCACCGTACATTTTTTTTTTTTTTGCATTTTTGCTTTTCTTAGGTTAGAAGAAGTGACCAATTAGAATGTGAAATGTTAAAAGGGTCGGCATAATAAGATGTAGCTTCATCTTTTTCGGTCATTCAGAGGTGTTTGCTATACGAGTGAGTGTGAGAATAGTGAATACGATCAAAATAACAATCTAAAGTATTCAAGAAATCCAGTTCACGATAAAAGCTGATGGGAATTTGGTTTAGTCCGTCCAGACTAGTGCGTCATTAATTAATGTTCTTGATTACATCCCGGATGACGTACCCTCACCCTGCATCAGTATGATAGTCCCTATGATGACATCATCCCTGGAAGTGGAGTGTCTTCTCGGGGCCACACGTCCACTGCTGAAGAAAATTACATTTTGATTTTATTTCCAAATGTTCCGGATCATTTTTTCCCAGTCCTCTCCTCCCATCTTTCACCTCGTCCTCCCCTTCAACTCCCACCCCTCTAGGAGCTGGAGGTTGGTCGCCCTTGGAGACAGACCGTTACCCGTGGTTACAGGTGGACCTGGGTTCGAGGAAGCAGGTGGTTGCCATAGCGACGCAGGGTCGCTACGGCAGCACCGATTGGACCGCCAGGTATCGGCTGCTTTACAGCGACACGCAGAAAAACTGGAGGCCTTATCTTCAGGACGGAAACATCTGGGTACGAATCGTTTCTTTCTTCCTCGAAATTCTTTTTCAATCGCAAAATTCATCCCCGACATTTGGAAACCAGTGAGACTCTTTCCCCTGAAGGCTTCTGGAATAATGTTGGAATCCAGCGGATAAAATCTACAGGACTTAGACCGCAAACCGTTTCCCACTAGGGTTGTGACCGAAGTGTTCACTAGAATTACTCCAGTGCAAACAGGAAGTGCAGGGATGTTCCTGGATATGCTGGTTATTCCAGGATACATTGTTTATTCCTGGATAGACTGTCTGCACCTTGATTATCTTGGTGGTTCTGGATACTCTCATGTTCCTGAATGTATAGCACCTCATTTAGCATCTCATTTTCATCACTAGCTAATCCGTAAAGATGTGTGGCTGGGGTTGATTATGTCTTGAGTTAAACGCCTGACCACTAGGTGGCAGTGTTTTAGTTTATCATAAGCCGTCTGTCTCCTCCGCTCCACAGTGTCATCGTTTGAAAATGGACAATGGTAAATACAAACGATGTTGCACAGACTGGTGAGAATGACTTAACCGTCCGTGTCCTTTTTCAGACATTCGAGGGGAATGTTAACAGTGAGGGCGTGGTTCGCCATGAGCTTCGGCACGTCATCCTGGCTCGCTACATTCGCTTCCTTCCAGTGGAGGGGAGCAGTGATGGACGCATCGGAGCACGCCTGGAGCTCTACGGCTGCTCCTACTGTGAGTAGAGGTGAAACAGAGAAGGAGACTTGGTTCAGGCAGCCAAATTGGATTTTTTTCCTAGATTACTCCACCTCACCCAGGGAGTGAGGCCCCCCTGTGGTGAGGTGGGAGGGGCCAAGCTGACCGCGTACATAATGGGTAATTAATGAGGGTACATATCTAACCAATAGTGTAATAATCCGAATGCCTGAACGGTCAAGGATCCCACAGTGAAACAGTCCAGGTTCATACAGTGAAAGAGTCCAGGTTCATACAGTGAAACAGTCCAGGTTCATACAGTGAAAGAGTCCAGGTTCATACTGTGAAACAATCCAGGTTCATACAGTGAAAGAGTCCAGGTTCATACAGAGAATAAGTCCAGGTTCATACAGTGAAACAGTCCAGGTTCATACAGTGAAAGAGTTCAGGTTCATACAGTGAAAGAGTCCAGGTTCATACATTGAAACAGTTCAGGTTCATACAGTGAAACAGTCCAGGTTCATATAGTGAAACAGTCCAGGTTCATACAGTGAAAGAGTCCAGGTTCATACTGTGAAACAATCCAGGTTCATACAGTGAAAGAGTCCAGGTTCATACAGAGAATAAGTCCAGGTTCATACAGTGAAACAGTCCAGGTTCATACAGTGAAAGAGTCCAGGTTCATACTGTGAAACAGTCCAGGTTCATACAGTGAAAGAGTCCAGGTTCATACATTGAAACAGTTCAGGTTCATACAGTGAAACAGTCCAGGTTCATACAGAGAATAGGTCCAGGTTCATACGGAGACTATTATTACTAATATTACTATTATTAATATTATTAGTATTTGTGTTCCAGGGTCAGACGTGATCAGTTTTGATGGCCAAGGCGTCATCTCCTACCGCTTCAGGAACAAGAAGTTAAAGATGGCGAAGGACAACATCTCTCTGAAGTTCAGGACCACGGCAGGAGACGGGGTCCTGCTCCACGGAGAAGGACAGCAGGGAGACTACATTTCCCTGGAGCTCCGCAGGGCGAGGCTACAGCTCAGCATCAACCTAGGTAGCCTCCCATAAAGTTCTCCGTCAGAAGATGCATCACCGTAAAACTCAACCCGGCTCCTTCTGTGCTCCTCTCCGCAGGAAGTAACCAGTATGGGTCAATAAAGGGTCACACCACCGTGACCAGTGGGAGCTTACTGGACGATGACCACTGGCACTCCGTCCTCATAGAGCGTTACCGTAGGAACGTCAACTTCACCCTGGACCACCACAGCCAGACGTTCAGGACCAATGGAGAGTTTGACCACCTGGACCTGGACTACGAGGTAAACCTCCTGTGAGGCTCCTGCTGACCTCTGACGGGTCGCATTAACACCGGAAATGACTGCCGCATGGAATACAACTATGAGCCATAACATTATAACCGCTGACAAGTGAGGTCAGTATAACATTGCATATCTGGTTACCATGGTTACCTGTCAGTGGGCGAATATATTATCTGGTAACCATGGTTACCTGTCAGTAGGTGGGATATATTATCTGGTTACTATGGTGACCTGTCAGTAGGTGGGATATATTATCTGGTTACTATGGTTACCTGTCAGTAGGTGGGATATATTATCTGGTATCCATGGTTACCAGGGAGTGGGAGGAGTGTATAGTATCTGGTAACCAGGGTTACCTGACAGTGGGCGGGATATATTATCTGGTATCCATGGTTACCAGGGAGTGGGAGGAGTGTATAGTATCTGGTAACCATGGTTACCTGACAGTGGGTGGGGTATATTGTTTGGTTACCATGGTTACCTGTCAGTAGGTGGGATATATTATCTGGTTACTATGGTGACCTGTCAGTGGGTGGGATATATTATCTGGTTACTATGGTTACCTGTCAGTAGGTGGGATATATTATCTGGTATCCATGGTTACCAGGGAGTGGGAGGAGTGTATAGTATCTTGTAACCAGGGTTACCTGACAGTGGGCGGGATATATTATCTGGTATCCATGGTTACCAGGGAGTGGGAGGAGTGTATAGTATCTGGTAACCATGGTTACCTGACAGTGGGTGGGGTATATTGTCTGGTTACCATGGTTACCTGTCAGTAGGTGGGATATATTATCTGGTTTCTACGGTTACCTGTCAGTAGGTGGGATATAGTATCTGGTAACCATGGTTACCTGTCAGTAGGTGGGATATAGTATCTGGTAACCATGGTTACCTGTCAGTTGGTGGGATATATTATCTGGTTTCTATGGTTACCTGTCAGTAGGTGGGATATATTAGGCATCATTGAACAATCTTTCCTGAAGTTGATGTTGGAAGCAGGAAAAACAAGGGTTTTGATCTGACAAACGTTGAGCAGGACCAGATTGTGATGGCTAGAGGACTGGGCCAGAACATCTCCAGATCAATACTAAGCACTTCTTCTTTTCTTTTTCTTCCGTCTTCATTTTTCTTCTTCTTTTTCTTTTCAACACATACATTACTTCTTCTTCCTCTCAATTTTCTTCTCCCAGAACGTATTTGTCAAGATTTCTTCTAGAACTACTTCTTATTCTTGAGATATTTCTATCTTGTCTTCTTTTTTAAAAACCATTCCCATTGAGGTTCTTCCTCATGAAGTTCTTCTTTTTTTTTCTCGAGACACTTCTTCTAGAATATATTATTTGTGTAAAGATGCTACTTCCGGAACAACTTCTTTTTCTAGAGATGTTTCTAGATGGATATTTCTATTTCTGTTTCTATGGCTAGATGACTGGGTCAGAAAGTCCACAGAACTGCAGGTCTTGTTTTGTGTTCCTGGTCTGCAGTGGTTAGAACCTACCAAAGTGGTCTTAGAAGGGACCACCAGGTGTTGACGGTAGTGGAGAGTTTCGAGTTCAGCATGTGTTTCCTCTGATCATACAGACAATCTACTGTTGCAAGGACTCTTGAAAAATTGCATGCTGGTTCTGACAGAAAGATGTCAGAACACACAGTGATGTCACAGAACTGTTTAGGCAGTCAGAAAGGGGAACTACACAATATTAGGCAGGGGGTTTTAATGTTATGGCTGGTCAATGCACGTCCTCCATAGTATCCTACCTGTTTTAGATTTGAAACTGTGCAGGGACATCGGCGTCGGATCACGTTGTTCTCTTCTGTGTCCTCAGATCAGTTTCGGGGGGCTGCCTCTGTCGGCCAAACCCAGTTCCGGGGGGAGGGAGAACTTTGTGGGCTGCATGGAGAGAATCACCTACAATGGAGACAACATCACCAACCTGGTCCGCAGGAAGAAGGTGGACACGTCCAGCTTTGTGAGTAAATTCGAAACGTGAAGAACGCCGCGGAGTATGATGAAGGTGTAGTTCAGCAATGACTCAAGCTGGAGTCTCTCAAAACCACACCTCCACGTTTGCCGTCACTCCTTCTGTTCAGCCCTGTAATATCTGCTTCCTCTCTCCTCCGCCGCAGCGCAACCTGACCTTCTCCTGCGTCGACTCCGACTCCTTCTCCGTCTTCTTTAACTCCACCTCCTTCCTGCGGCTGCCGGGTCAGACGTACAGCGACACGCTGTCCGTCAGTCTGTCCTTCAGGACATGGAACCCCAACGGACTGCTGATGTTCACGGCCGTGGCTGAAGGCTGGGTGGAGGTGGGCCTGACGGAGGGCAGGGTGACGGTGTACGTGAACGTGACGCAGATAAAGACGCGTGTTGACATCTCGTCAGGTGAGCGCGGTGGGTCGTCATCGGAGTGGACCCTCAGGCGTTTTTTCTTGTGGTCCGTCTGCTATCATGTTTGTGTGTTGGTGCAGGTTCTGGTCTGAATGACGGCCAGTGGCACAGTGTCCACCTGAACATCCTTGAGTACTATGCTATGCTAACAGTGGATGGAGATGAGGCTTCCACGGTCAGAACCGCCCTCCCCTCCCAGATCCAGACTGGAGGGAACTACTACTTTGGAGGTAATTACCTTAAGTGAGAGTCCACGTGAATCTTTGTATTTTCAGGTTTTTTTAAAAACCCCGGACCATAAATGGGCCACACTTCAGCCGAGGGTCCAAATACACGTTACTCCAAAAGGTTGACAGAACAATTTATCATCGAAGTGTAACGGTGAGTCGGTTAACTTCAGGGATCTGGATCTGTCAAGTAAGGAAGCTGTAGGTGGCTATTGATCGGTTTAAGCTGCTTCGGTTCTAATGAAAGCGCCAGCAGGGGGACCGGAGAGGCTACAGCAAGACAAATCCCAAACAGGTTCTGGCTCTGCAGGTGGCCACTGATCATTTCTCTTTCCTCATCCTATTAAGCACTTGCTGGTGTCCTTGTCTCTACTGGTATCATGATGTGGTACCTATAGTCCATTCAGATGGACCAGGTAGTCCAGCTCCTCCAGGATGGAACGTCCAGACGTCCCGTCACCAGATGGTTTGCTGTGTCTATCAGTACATTCTCAGAAGCTTAGAGGAGATAGCAGGAGACGGACCGTTACGCGAGGAGAGCTGGACAGGTCCATAGAAAGGCAATAACCCAGCAGCCGGACTAGTATCTGCTCCTCAGTGTGAGGATGAACAGGAGAAGCACTACCAAAGTCCTCCAAGATGACCTCCAGCAGCCACTGGTGTGATGTGTCTGACCAGACTGTCAGAACCAGAATCCAGGTCCCAACGTCTTCTAGTGGACCTGAGCTCACAGTCCAACACCATGAAGCTGTACTGATGTTCACCAGAGAACACCAGGATGTGCAGGTTCTCCATTGGTGCCCTGTTCTCCTCACAGATGAGAGCAGGTTCTCACTGAGCTCATATGACACACGTGAAAGAGTTGTGGGACGCCGTGGTGAAGGTTCTAGGACCGGTTTGGTGGTGGGATAGTGATTGTCTGGGGAGGCAGATACTTTGAGGGTCTCACAGATCTCGAGGTGTTACCCAACGGTACCCTGACTGCTGCTAGGTACCAGGATGAAACCCTCAGACCCATTGTGAGACCTTAATATGGTGCAGTTGACCCATAGAGTTCCTCCTGGTCCAGAACAAGGCACGGCTTCATGTTGTCAGTGTGTGTAGTCAGTTCCTGGACGATGAAGGTCTTGATGGCAGGTCCCCCAAACCTGAATCCACCTGAGAACCTCTCACCAAGTAGAACCACAGACTGTCCAGGCGCTCACTGATGTCCTGATCCAGGTTTGGAAGGAGATTCCCAGGTCCCTGTCTCATCAGGAGCCCATCCAGATGTTGTCTTCAGGCAGGTTGGGGTCAAAACCACCATGGAGCCTCAATATGGTTTCACACAGGTTTGATCAGAGCCCTTGATTTCAGTTTGTCACTTTGATTCTAGGTCTGATTTAGAATTCAGCTTTCAGTGGGTTCATGGTTCTGGTTCCAACCGACCGTTCTCATGTCATTTTGTTCTCAACCAATCACACAATCACAATTTCACACTTCAACATTTCATTCATGAACCATGAGTCATTCTCTCAGTAGTCCCACTGTGGTTGTTGATGACGACCTTTGACCTCCTACTCCTCCAGGCTATTTCCTGCTCCCCAACACCCGGTCCCTCCAGCGCTCGTTCCAGGGATGCATGCAGATGATCCACATTGACGACCACCTGGCTGACCTCAGGGCGGTGGAGCAGGGCCTCATAGGAAGCTTTGAGAATGTCAGCCTGGATATGTGCGCCATCATAGACAGGTACGGGTCTGAGGGTGGTCACGGTTCTGACCCGTGAGCTGGTCCTAAACCTAACCGCTGTGCTTCCTGTCAGGTGTGTTCCGAACCATTGCGAGCACGGCGGGCGCTGTTCGCAGACGTGGGATACTTTTAGCTGTAACTGTAGTGGAACTGGGTACACTGGCGCGACCTGCCATACCTGTAAGTATCCAAACACACACACACACACACACACACACACACACACACACACACACACACAGTCCACTGAGCAGCATTCTGGGTTTTCTCCGTAGCGATTTACCAGCAGTCCTGTGAGGAGTATCGGCACCAGGGGAAGACCTCCGGGAACTACTGGATCGACCCAGACAGCAGTGGACCGACTCCACCCTTCAGGGTTAGCTGTCAGATGACAGGTGAGACTCCACCCAGACACCTTTACTGGGTTTCTACAGTCACAGGAGGTCATGTGATCATCTCTCTGTCATATCGACTTACATTGGTCGGCACCGATGATAGTCCAGATTCTCTGATGGCTTGAGGTCCACATAAATCCAGTCTTAGACATCCTGATCTCACAGACTCATATGGTCCAGATCCATTAATATAAAACATGCTTGTACCTCATCAGCACCTTCTGGGCAGGACCAGAATTTACTGCAGCGTTAATGACTGTGACATGGTGTTTCCTTCTGTGGGTTACAGAGGAGACAGTTTGGACCATGTTGAAGAACAACCTGTCCCCTCAAACATCCGTCATCGGTGCGGAGCAGAAGGGGAGGGCAGTGCTGATGATCACCTACAACGCCACTGATGAACAGGTATGACCTCATGCCCCAAGACCACCTACTATGCCTGTCTTTTTTTATTTAGGTCCCCCTTTTTGCCACCGAACCGGCTCAGGCCCGTTGAGGCATGGACTCCAGCACGTGTGCAGCGATTTCTGGTATCTGGACGTTAGCAGCAGATCCTTTGAGTCCTGGGGGTGGAACCTCCATGGACTTGTTTGTCTAGCGCTTTCCAAAGATGCTGGCTTGGATTGAGATCCTGAGAAGGTCATGTCACTTTTCTGACACCTTTTCTATCAGAACCAGCACTTACTTTTTCAGCAGTGTATGCTACGGCCGCTCTTCTGTTGGAACAGACAACATGGACTTTTCTTGAATGGCTATGGTTCTCCTTCCTTAGACCACTTGGTAGATTCTAAGCACTGCAGACCAGGAACGCCCAACAAGACCTTCTTCTCCGGAGATGTTCTGATCCAGTCATCTAGCCATCACAATGTGGTCCTTGTCAAAGTCTCACAGATCCTCACGTCTGTTCATTTTTTTCCTGTTCCAACGTCCAACTTCAGGACAAAATTTTCCCCTGCTGCCTGATATGTCCCGCCCACTGACAGGTAACCACGGTAACTAGCTAAGCAATGTCGTTCTGACTTCACCTGTCAGTGGTCATAATGTTATGGCTGAGAAGTATTAGCACAGGAAGGAAAAGGCTCATTAGAGGGACAGAATACTGTAAAGTTGGCGACACGAGATGACGTCGCGTCTCTGTCCTGTGTGCTTTCAGGTGTCGGCGGTGACGAGCAGCGCCGTCTACTGTGAGCAGTACTTGGCCTACGCCTGCCGAATGTCTCGCCTGCTCAACAGTCCAGGTACAGTATCGTCTCCACGGTCAGCAGACAGGAAAGAGCTAGAGGCTACACTAGCTAGTCCCGTTGGTGATCCAGGAGCTGATCCAGTAGCTGATATACTAGCTGATCCAGTAGTTGATCTAGTAGCAGGTCCAGCAGCTAATCTGGTAACTGCCCCAGTAACTGATCTAGAAGCTGATCCCTTAGCTGATCCAGTAGCTGGTCCAGTAGCAAATCCAGTATCAAGTCCAGTAGCTTATCTAGTTGCTGGTCCAATAGGTGGTCCAGAATCTGTTCCAGTAGCTGATCCAGTAGCTAGTCTAATAACTGGTCCAAATACTGATCCAGTAGCTTGTTCAGCCTGTGGTCTACTATCTGGTCCAGCATCAATAGATAAAATGATGTGATGTCCAAGACTCTGGGTTCTAGATACATGACCGTTTTTATTGGTGGTACCCAATATCATTTCAGGCCCCCCTACGGTGGTACCTTACTGAGCTGTATGTCAGACCACTTTTTAATCCAGATTCACTGGTTCCACATTGTGGAATAACTCAAGCAGGGTACTTTCAGATGTGAACTGACTCCAAGTTGTTGCTCCGCCTCCCAGATGGTGTTCCGTTTACCTGGTGGGTCGGTCGAGCCAATGAGAGGCATTCTTACTGGGGGGGCTCGGGACCAGGGATCCAGAAGTGTGCCTGTGGCATCGAACACAACTGTACCGACCCCAAACACAACTGCAACTGTGACGCAGACCTGCGCTCCTGGTGAGACCCCGCCCTCTTTTTAATAATCACAGGCTTCTGATCTGACCCCCCCTCTGAGTCATTATCATCGCCGCCCCAGCAGATCCTCCAAGTGAACCCGATAACTCAAAAACTGCTTCATTCATCCTTTTCCAGTTTTTATACCTACATAGACCTCAGGGTGAGGAAGAACTGGAGTGATTTTGGTAAATTTTGGTTTCTAACATTTCCGACATTAGGGGGATTTAATTTCTCAAGCGTTGGTCCAGTTTAGTCCTACTTTTGTGCGGATGAATCGACTGCAGGAAGTGACTCTGGTATATATTATATTTTACTCGACTGGTTTACATTGAATTCACTTTGGGGAGCTGGATTTAATTTGAGGGGTTGAATGAGGGGGATTGCTTGTACAACGCAGTAGATTGGGGGCTTTTCAGGAATATACCGTTGCAGTCGGGGACGACGTAGAACTGGTTCTGTTTGTTGTTATCGACAAAAAGGAATGATAAAAAATAACGTCTCTTATCACTTTGATTCTTTGGTCCCCATAAATCTCTGGTTCTCATCTCAATACACTCTCTGTCTGTCTGTCTCTCTCTGTCTGTCTGTCTCTCTCTGTCTGTCTGTCTCTGTCTGTCTGTCTGTCTCTCTCTGTCTGTCTGTCTCTGTCTGTCTCTCTCTCTGTCTGTCTCTCTCTGTCTGTCTCTCTCTGTCTGTCTCTCTCTCTGTCTCTGTCACTGTCACTGTCTCTGTCTCTGTCACTGTCTCTCTCCCCCTTTTCTCTTTTCTCTCTCTCTCTATCAGTCTCTGTCTCTCTCTCTCGCTGTCTGTTTTTTTTTATCTCTCTCTGTCTGTCTATCTCTCTCTCTCTGTCTCTCTCTGTCTCTCTCTCTCTCTTTTTTTCTCTGTCTGTCTTTGTCTCTGTCTGTCTATCTCTCTGTCTCATTATCTCTGTCTCTCTACTTCTGTCTCCCTCTCTCTGTCTGTCTCTCTGTCTCTCTCTTTCTCCTTTTAAGAACTGCCAGGTATGGCGAGAAAAATAGCGACAGTTAAATTATTTGTCGGGTCAAACAAAGACAACGGTAAATCGCGTCAGCAGGAGGGAATAACTAGATATGTCGTTAGATTGCGATGTAAAAAAACAATTTTCTTCGGAATGTTAACAAGAAGGTTAACAGGTCGATCTAAATTATTAGAGAGCTGCGTCTGAAATCGGACCAATTTACTAAGAGCTGGTGGTTCTTCAGAACAACAATAATTCATTTACCGGATCAGCCGAAAACCAGTGCAGTGGTCTAAGACTCCTGACCTCTGACCCGTCTTTGTCTCGCTGTGGGTGCAGGAGGGAAGACGCCGGCCTGCTGGTGTACAAGGACCACCTACCTGTCACTCAGGTCGCGGTTGGAGATACGAGCCGGGCCGGATCCGAGGCCAAACTGACCGTCGGACCACTGAAATGCCACGGCAACCGTAAGTGTCTCTCGTCCAGACATGTCCCCTCATCAGAGGAGCTGTCTTATCTCATGGACGTCCTGCTGTCGTTTCTGCAGGGGACTTCTGGAACGCAGCGTCCTTCTCAAGCCCCGCCTCCTCCCTCCACTTCTCCTCCTCCAGAGGAGACACCAGCACGGACTTCTCCTTCTACTTCAAGACCTCCTCCACACACGGGATCTTCCTGGAGAACCTGGGAGCCAGTGACTTCCTGCGCTGTGAACTCAGAGGTAATCGTAATATTTCATGGCGTTACTGTGATATATTAATGTTACATCATTTTTGGATTCAAAGAATCAGAACCAAACTGGGCTTGGTTTGAAAATAACAAAACCCAAAACCAAGAGATAGAATCAATTAAAGAATCAGTGTCTGTAGTCGGAGTGAGGACTCTAATTCTCCGTCTGGTTCCAGAAGGTCCAGTTAAGTCGGGCGTTGTTGGCTGGTCTGATGTTGGGTTTGTGTCCCGGTTCTCCCAGGAGCCTCGCAGATCATCTTCTCCTTCGATGTGGGCAGCGAGCGGATGGAGCTCAGCCTCCACTCGCAGGTGCCTCTGAATGACAACCAATGGCATCGCGTGGAGGCAGAGAAGAACATCAAAGAGGCGGTGCTTCAGCTTGATGGACAGCGCAGGGAGGTCAGAGCCATGCCCACACTGGGACACACCAAACTGGAGTTCTACAGCGAGTTGTATGTCGGTAAGACTCATACACACACACACACACACACACACACACACAAACACACACACACACACACACACACACACACACACACACACATACACCGACACACGCACAGGCTCTCACACACACACATATACACGCCGACACACGCACACACACAGCCTCTCAAACACACACACATACACACACTCAAACAAACAAAAATACACGGAACCTCTCACACACACAAATACACACCGACACACGCACACAACCTCTCACACACACGCAAACATTCACAGAACCTTTCACACACACAAAAACACACACACACACACACAACCTCTCCCACACACAGAAACATACACAGAACCTCTGAAACACAAATACACACTCACACACACTCACACACAAACATACAACCAACCTCTCACACACACGCAAACATACACAGAACCTTTCACACACACAAAAACACACACACACACACACACACACACACACACACACACACACACACACACACACACACACACACACACACACACACACACACACACACACACACACAC
>VRLP01005225.1:0-39171 GCA_009660295.1 Lophius piscatorius | reverse complement strand
TTTTTATTGATGCTTTTATCTGCTTTTGCTTTGTAGCACTTTGAGATTTGATCCAAATGTAAAGTGCATTATAAATTAAATGTATTATTATTATTATTATTATATTCAGTGACACCATATTAGCACACACTGACTAACTATCAATGATGCAGCTGTCCCACTTTTCTTTCAAGGCAGCTTTTCTCTTTCTCAGTTGAGGAAAAAGGATGGTATAACTTCTAAAAACTGAGACACTCATGGTAACTGGAGATCATTCCTGACTTCACTGTGGTGGAATATTTGCCCACTCGACTTTACAGAACTGCTTTAGAGAAGCTTTATTGGAGGGTTTTTGGGTATTAAATGATCTTTCAGGTCCAACCAAAGCATCTCATTAGGGTTTTGCTACATGACCCAGCAGTTATGGAGCTTCAACTCGCAGACTGATGACCTGACATTCCCCTTCATATTTTCTGGTTGAGAACAGAATTCATGTTTCCCTCGATTATGGTGACCTTTCCTGGACCTGAAGAAACAAAGCATCTCAACAACATTCCAATGCCACCTCCATGTTTGACCAGAGGTCTGATGTACTTTTAGTGGAACGCTGTGTTTGGTTTACACAAGATGTAATGGGACCCCTGTCAACACTTCAACAGGAAATAGTTCAACTTTCCATTCATCAGTCTGTAGAAAACTGTAAAAGAAGCTCTGAGGGTCTTTTTTTTACTTTTTCAAGTCTGTTATGTGTTTTAGTTTAAGATTCTAGCAAATATGTTTTTGATGCAGAGTCAGTTGGTGCTAAAGAACCTTTTTGTTTACTCAGAATGTTTGTTAAATTTAGTTGAAGAGTCGACACAGTATAGTCTGAGATAGACAAAAATATAGAAGAAACAGTACAGAGTCAAATACTCTTGTTCTTTTCAAACTTTTTGTATGTTAGAGTGTCTGTGTTGGAGAACAGAATATGTTTTTACTTTCAGCTTGATAAGACTTGAAAGGCTCCTCTCTTCTAAATGTGTGTCTGTGAGTCTAGACAGACGATGTCTGGTAAGACGGAGTCGTCCTAACAGGAGAGGGCTTGTGTCACCTCCTGCTGGGATGGTTCTCTACCTCACAACATCAAAGTAAAACGAGCTCCTGCCTCACAGTGGCAAAACCACTGGAGTGAATCAAGCAGCTCCCAGTGTCATGTAGCCTGCAGAGACTACCAGCTCCATGTTTTCATATTATCTTTACTGCAGAAGTTGGAAGTAATGAAGTACAAATACTTAGGATACTGTACTTGAGAAGAACAGTTTTCACATATCTTAAATCTTCCACCTCTATTTTTTAACTCCTTTGAGTTTTTTTACTTCAGTATTTTTTCTTCATTATTTGCTTTTCTGACATACCAATAAGGCAATCAAGAAAACCATCCACTTTTTTTAGAAAGACCTCCTTGAGTGCCAGTCTTTGGTTTCTGGTCTCTGTTTTTGTAGAATCATAGAATGACCAGTGCGTGCTCTTCTCAGGTCAGCTGTTAAGCAACATGGAGAAAAGAACCCCCTCCATATGAATGAAAATTGGACCTTTAAAAGCAAAAGCCTGGTCAACACAACAACAAACTTGCCTGCAAAACACTGGAAGCAAGGGTGATAAATACTTCTGTACTAGTAAAAAAAGCCAAATAGAGTATAGTTCATCAAAAAAGTCATCAAAACAGGAAGTATTCTTGATGGAGTACTGAGCTGGTGTATCCCTGAAGCCTCTGCAAATAGCTTCAACCAAACAGCATAGACACAGAGATGACATTAATTATACATATAAATACAGAACATTATGCAGGTGTCTCTTTCCTCACTGAGATGGTTTTAGATCTTGTTGTTATTGCAAAGCAGAGAAGAGCAATTATAGAAATGTTTAAACTAAAAGTTAAAAAACTTTGAATTCGAAGTTGAGCTTATTCAAGGAGTATTTTTTTCAGCAGGTAATTACGTGATATGAGACTTGACCAATTACGGTTATTATGATATGTTCATTCTGAACACACAACATTTTGTCGATTAAAGCCACAAGTGGATGTGGATTTGGGCGAGGGAACATAAATGCTGCAGTGCGAATAGTACCAATTCACATCATTCACACCAGTTGCAAGTAGCAATAATCGATTAAAGTATGATGTGGAAACTTTTGAGAGTAAAGTTGGACCTGAACCAGAGGAGGCTGGTGATGGGACAGAGGGAGGGGGATCCGAGTATAAAAAAAGTAATTGATTGAAATAAACCATTAATAAATCTCAGTATAATTTTTAAAATAATTTTCATATCTTCCATTCTAACAATCCATCGTAGAAATTTGGATTCTTCAGTAGTGACACCTACAGGGTAAGCTGGGTGAAAGGCCTTCTGTGTGAAGTTGTGGTGGACAGCAGAAGGAAGACAGACCATTTATCCTCCCAGGGAGGCGGGATCTACTAGATTAATATAATGTATTTTAATGTGCTTTTCTTCATGGTGATCTTCTATTGGTCAAAACAGAGAAAAATTATGCTCCCGGAGAGCATGTCCTCTCTAACCAATCAACAACCAGAACAGGATTATGACATCATCTTGGTCCAATGAGAATTTCCATATTTCCATTTTAATTCTCTTTCACTATAAGATGCTCTAGTGTGACGTATTGGTGGTAAAGGAGAGAATGACTCGATAGTAATTGTAAACTACTTTCAAATATAAATAAAAAATGTATATTCTATTTATGCCTTGCTCATCTTTAGCAGTTATTTTGTTAGTTTGGCAGTTGGCTAGAGGCCCGCAAAAGCCCGTAAGTGAGGATGGTTTTGGAACTGTTTTTGATTTTGGGGTTTTTGTGTGTGTTGGTGTGTGAGTGTATGTGTGTGTGCGTGTTCTTGTGTGCGTGAGAGAGTGTGTGTAACAAAGGGTTTATTACACATGCTTTAGCTCTGTAATGAATAAATATCATGAATAAATGAGATAAATGAAAACTTTAATATGAGACGTATTAAAAAAAAAGAAATCTCTCTGTTCTCCCAAATTTTTTAAATCACCAACCGCCACTGACCTGGAAACAACCAGAATATTGGTCATGATACAGTGCTTTAGTAAAACTAGTGCAGTAGTTGAAGCCAAACTGTAATCTTCGATGGATGTTAAAGAAGTCAGCTTGGGCTCCAGAATGAGCTGGATAAATTGTTGTAACTCATTTATTTGTCTGGATGTTTCTTCTTTGTTTGATTTGAAAGCCTCTCAAGATCCTCAAATCAGAGTAATTACCTTAGAAACTACAATGTTATTATTATTTGTAAAGACTAAAGTCAAACTAAAAAACTAAAACTCAAGTTACAATAAATAAGATAAGGTAATTTCATGTTCTAAAAATGGCTAAAGCTGTCCCCTGACACTCCCCCCACACTTAGAAGAGCAGCAACAGCCAATGTGTACTGACTAAGTATTTCCCCTTGTGACATTTGATTGCTTAATTTGCATTTATATCACTCAGACTCGTGTGCGAATGATTATAATCCTAACATCAGGTATGTATGGATGAGTGATGATTTACTTCACTACAACCAGCTATTAATTCTCCATCTTGTCAAATCAGCTCATCTTTTGTCAGGGCTTTTGTAATTTTATATGAGTTTACTGTAAGTGCTTTCTCTTAATTCATATCTGCAAACTATTGCTCAATTGAAAACTGAGCTGAACTGGATCAAAACTGGTGCAGGAGCCAAGTTGATTTCCCTCCATGCAGAAATATTTGATAACTGGCAATCAGGCACAGACCGCTGAAACAATTATGACCACATCTAAATTAGCCCCACTGCACCCCTCCTTAAAAACACAATCCATCAAGAGCTGTTACGGAGGCCTGTGGTCTACATTTCCCCACCGCTTAATGAAATGCTGGATCCAGCGCCAAAAAGAGGTCACTTAACTTCACACAGTCTCAGAGACGTCTTCCCCAAATATTCCAGATACAATTACGCAAATGAGTGCTCTTCTCAGGTCAGCTGTTAAGCAACATGGAGAAAAGAACCCCCTCCATATTTTGGAGCTCTATATGCCATTCATCACTGTCTCTGTTTATTTTGCTTCCATCAAATTCCATCAGGGGGTTCTGTGTGAAACATGCCTCAGATGAAGATGTTTGGGTCAATGATGTTCCTAGCTTCTCTGGATATTTGCATAATAGGGATGGAACCAGTGTCATCGAACCTTGTACTTGCTGTAGCAGCCTTGAAAATGACAGTAAAAATTATGGAAATACAAACTTACTGTAAGGTATGCAGATGGAGTTCTAAGTCCAAAATTTTTGGTGACCTGTCTTAGAGGAAGTGCAAACTCTGGGTGAAGAATGAAATATCCTTATCGGATATTACATTGTGCTATATTACATAATCATAATAAACTAGCTAATCCCATTATAGTGATTATTATGATAACAGAAAAATTAAGTTTTAAGAAAATTAAGAGAATAAGTCATATTAAGTGATTCAACTTTTCCATTGACTAAATCAAAATGAATATTGTTGAAAAGCAAGATTAACCAGAAAGCACTCAGGAAACCTGTTTAGACTTGGTTTTAAAATGCGTTTTAGGCAATCAGATCACAAGTGGACAGCGAGGCACATCACTAAATACAAGGATAAATGACCAACCAAACATTCTGTCGTCTGATCACTCAAACCACCTGCCAAGTTGGTCTGGGATCCATTTGACCACATATCCTATGTAGTATAAATGTTTATGTGTCCTGATGCGTCGCCAACAAGGATGTAACAGGAAAATACGACATCAGTGTATGACATGGTGGTTGTTTTGTCAGAATTGGCGACCGTTTGGAAAAAGGATACAGGAAGGACTGTATTTGGTTGAAGAACAAGCAAAACAAGATGTATTATCAACAGTCTTCAACAGTTCAAATAGTCCATACATATGTTACGTCTTGAAACATATTTAAATTGTTAGGTAGCCCATGCTAGCTAGCTTAACAAATCTGATGCTGGACTGAGGTGACTGAAAACTACGCCCGAAGTCCCTTGACCTTGTAGCAGAATGGACATAGTCAGCAACGAAATCTGAACACAAGTGGTCAACATGACACATTAAGAAACCCATGATGGACACCCGTGTAAACGCCGATGTGTCTCGCTTGTGATCCGATCACCCGAAACGCAATTAAAGTCATGTCTAAACAGTGCCAGAGAACGTAAAATTTTGCCAAGGCAAATTTAAGAATTATTGGCAAAAAAAACCCTCCAAAAGTGCCTTATCTGTCAATGGTGAAGATAACATTTTTAAGAATGATGAATATCACCACAATGCAGTCATCTCTAGGATATGCCTAAACCTACCTATTTACTCCCATATAATAATAATAATAATAATAATAATAATAAATTATTATTATTATTAAATGTCCAGACTGTCAGTCGACAGAAATAAAACATACCATAATGTGACTGAATATGGTAAAAACTGATGAGAACATTTAACAAGAGAAAAATAAAAAAATTATCTCACAAAATTAACGCTATTCAACACTTCCCAGTTAAATCAAAGTATCCAGCATAATAAAAGCATAATAGCTGATCAGTTCCATTTTCTGTCTCATAGCGGAACAGGACAAAGAACAGAGGTGTTTCTGAACCCTGGATGAGTGAGCAGCGGCTGGCGGTCAGTGATGTGGACAGATAATGTACAAATAACTTGTGCAGTGTTTATGAGGCTATACACGGGGGTCTTGGCCTCACAGCACATGACCCATGTAAACAATCCCTATCAGCCGACCATGGCTTGTTAGTGCACAGAGCAGGCGACCACCTTTGAGTTTTTAATGATCCTCTGAGATTTTGTTTGTGGCATTTTTGTGTCTATAGGCTGAGAGTAAATTAAAAAAATCTCTATTTTGAATTTATATGATTTACTAATTACCCCATAAAAAGGTGTTCTTTGGCCGGGATGCATTCGCAGTGGGTCGTGAGGAATATTGGACCGAAATCTGAATATTTGCTTCTGTTTATCCAGCGAAGATTGAATTAGCATGCAGGTTTTTGCAGAAATGCTTTACCTCATCCTCCAAATGACATTCTTACAGACACTGTCTGTAATTCTTCATCGGCTGGCAGATGGGTAGCTCTGGTGGCGGAATTTTGAGGTCCAATGCCCTGCTCAAAGGCACCTATGTAGAGTTAAAAGCATTTTTATTAGAATTCTTAATGTCATTATGAAACCAGAATGCTACAGTGAATTTTGGACTGCGTTTTTTTTTCTTTTCCTGTATCTGTGGTGGAAAGTGAGTGTGAATGAGAAAGAGAAACGAGATGGAGAGCTTCTCTTTCACTACAAAGTTAAACTATAGAGGCGGGAAGGTGCTGACTGGGTGCCAGTTAGCAAAGATGGAAGAAACGCCAACTCCTCAATGCCTCAGGGTGAGCGTGACTTGAAGCCCACAAAGAGCATTGATATATAAAAACCTGCGGACGCTCAGCTTTGCTGATGAAGCTTTCATGAGATTTTTCCAGTGAGGACAGATGGAGGGAAGACTGTGCAGTCTTGATGCAAAAGGAGCATAATTCCACATGTCAAACAGCATCAATAAATGTTAAAATATTTAAACAGATTTCCCCTAATTACACCCCTACCGACCTCTGGAAGTGACACTGCTGCTGGGCAGACCACTTCAGGGCTCGTGTTGAAACAACCGCAGATGTAATTCCTCGCGTTAGGCACCCCGTTAGCCCAGGACATTATTATACGGTGCACCACTTGACATGGATGGCAGTGCTCACCGACTCTGGTTCCACCTCCAAGGCAAACATACTTCTAACCATTGTGGCTAATGCTGCAGCCCAGAACATTAGCTGAAGTGTCTTATGCTGAGGACAGACGGAGCACAGCCACTAAGTAAGCTGGCGGCTGTCTCAGCTCGCTGTTTGGGCTTGGCAGATTTGAGGACAGTGGTGGAAAATGTACCCATAATTTCCTTCTGATTTTAACCCTATGCACCATCTGTCTACTGGCCAATCCTTCTAAAGAGTCCCTCTATCCTTTACGGACCCTGTCTCTTAATGTGATGAAAGCTACAGCTAACACTTTCACTTAATAATAACAATCATTAAGTATATAATTTTTAAACATAACAAAGATGTTTTAGTTGTGATGTAATCATCTCCTACTGTATAAAAGTCAGAACCAATGGGAGCATCCTGGTTGAATGAAAAGCTTCCCCTCAGTTAGAGCGACCGCTGCAGACGGCAAGATTATGAATTCAATTTCTCAATAAGAGGATGTTACAAGATAAAGTAGCAGAACATAATGATAGAAAACAATGGTGATTATAACCTTTTGAAAGGAGTATACTGAGTATGTTAAAAGGTCCATAAGAGGAGGGAGGGTGATGATTTAAATAAATTACCTTACAGTAACATATATTGAATTTGATTTTGCTTTGGTGTACCCAGATCTTAACAAAGAAATAGATTTTTTGTGAACTGGGCTACCGCTCCCAGTATCGGCGGAGTCTCTGTTAGTTTCCTTCACTATTGTGAAGGAAACTAAGGTGAACAAAAAAGGGTGCAAAATGATGTTCGTGGCTGTATTACGGATTATATGATGAATATTTCTAAGGGCTATGAGTTCAATTATTACTATGACTTAGTGATGGGAAATGATTTTCAAATATCAAAATATGCATTCAACTATGTAAAACTATGTAAAAACTTCCAACTTCCAATAAAAGAGAAAGAACATGATATTACCATTGGCAAATGGTACTTCATATCTTTAATAACCACTTCATGTGTGTTTTTGTTGTTGTAAAAATAAAGCTTGAAAATGAAGTGTAACTTTAGTGTAAGACAAAAATTATACACCACCTCATTCAGAGTGACCAGTTTTTCCTTCTACCACTGACTTGTGTCATTCTTCTATATGACCGTTCCATTTGGAACTGTAACCCGCTCACAATATGAAAAATTTGTCTGTGATGCAAAGGCTTTTCCTCCAGGCAAATATTGAAAATGTCAACTTCTGGCATAACTCTGATCCCTTTTCTTCCTCGTATTGTAGCAGTCTTTCAAGCATGTGCACAATATCTGTAGCTGCACTAATACCTCCTGGCCACACCACTATTTGTAGTTGGGCTCATTTAAAGTGCAGCATTTAGCGTATATGTGTGTGTGTTTGTGTGTGTGCGCGCGCACGTACTTTCACACAGGTTTTGATTTATCCAATCAGAGATTACTTTGCAATAATAACTGGTTAGTAGACATTATGCTTCTAATATGAATACTATCTACTGTGAAAACAAAGCTCAGGGGGATCAAATACCTTGGCTACAATCAATACAATAGAATGAGCGCATAAACACTTTATGCGCTCATTCTATTGTATTGATTGTAGCCAAGGTATTTGATTGCATAGCCTATAGTTATTAAAAGCACACACACCAGAATCATATTATCTGTTAGCAGGACTGTGTTGGGGATACAAAGCTGTAAAAAAGTCTGCATGCTGCTACGCCAAAGACAGAGGAATCCTCCCAGATGTGGGGTGGAGTAAGTTGGTCTAAGGAGTAAACAACTTTGCTATTAAAGTGCAACTGCTGCTACCTGAAGAAACAATGTTAAACCACACAAAGGTCACGCTAATCCTTCACACCTGTGAAGTGCAAACTATGCCTACGCTATCGTCCCCAACAGCAAAGGCTGTTAAAAAGCTAAAACTAGGCACAACTGGACTCATTGTTGGGAGGTAACAGACAAGAAACAGTAATAAAAAGCTACCCCTGATGAGTAAAATATCAACTATTGTATTGAAAAAAAATATACAAGATAGATGTCCTACATATGCAACAGATTTGGAAAAATTGGACCAAACAGTTACAAGGTGATTTCCAAAAATCTTTTTCATAAAAGAAGCTCCTCTTTTGAGTAAAATAGGAGCCATTGGAGTAAAATATGATATATACAAGAAAGATCTCCTTGAGTCAGGTGAAGTGGCCTTCAAAAAATATATTTATGATGAAAAGGAGTAACACAACTCGACTCGTATGGTATTTTATTTGTACATCATTCCTAATGGACTTTCAGCTGGAAAGACAGAGGGATGGATGGATTGATTTTTCTCCCCTTAGGTCAGACACTTAACTCTACAATGGCAGTGCCAGGCGGCAAGTAGCAGGCTGCCTGGATGTCATAACATGAAGAATAACTTAACCTGAGCAAAGAAAGACTATTCTGTGCTAAAAAAAAAGGCATTTACATCAGTCTCAGTCATTTTGTTCTCTAAGTGAAAGTCTAAGTCACAAACCTGAGTAAAGTTATAGACATATAATGCTACCTCAATCTAAAGGAGAAGGGAATGACTTTGCAATCACACAACATGCATTCTCTAATTGTCTTCTGGCCCAGATCAACTGGCAATTTGGACCTTCAGGCCAAGCATGTCTTGCAGTTTGTCTGAAATAGTTAGCCAAATCAATCCTCCTGAACACCCACATATTTTAATATAGCAACCTTCAGCCTGAAAGAGGAAGCAACTGCTGGCTTTGGTTGTAGCTGCCGCTAGACTGAGCGACACATCCTTCATGATGTGGAGGTCTTGGACCTTTATCTTACACCCTAAAGGTGTTTTCCACCTGTCACTCTCTATTTTGTGCAGCAGGGAAACAGTATACTGGATTGACCAGCAGACAGCCAGAAGGCCCTTTGAGAAGACGCTTCCTCCTCCTGCTCCTTCAACACATCTGGGGAGCAGCGCAGTAATCATGAGGAGAAGTCGAACACCCTGGTGAAGATCATAGTCAGCACAAAGAATGGACCCTATGGCCTCAGCAAGTGTAGTCAGTCTAAGTAAGATCTCTTGAATGCAACGTTAAGGTTTTTTACCTTCTGCCTCACGCAAGTTTCCGCAACAGAATGGTGTGCATCTCAAAGTAAAGTAAAATTCACATTGAGTTTCAACCAGAGTACTTAGACTGATTCTACCCCCTGCAGTAATCATCAAGTCTGTTTAACTATTATGATGTACATGCAGAAAACTAAACTTTTGAGGTCACTGAGTAACTCAACAGAAGAACAAGATCTGCAAGTCATCCCATCTTCCCACCCTTCTCATGCTGTCTGTCCAATGGCATCTCCCTTGTTGCCTCTCCTCCTCCTCGAAGTGGTCTGGGTTATTGTACAACCGTATACCGCTGCCTGCACCAGAGGACCCTTACTGCTTAAACTATGTAACTCAAGTTGTCTCCGTAAGAGTAATTGCCCCTGTCACGCTCATGGAAATGAATATCAGCCAGTGCAGACGACAGACTGAAAGAAGAGGGGGTGATGCTTACTGGTCTCGATTCATCCCTAAAATTCACATTAATCCAGACACTCCTACATGATTGGCAGTGTGATCAAATAGTAGGAACAGCGAAGATGCTACAGTGGTCACCATTAAGATACCAATAACAAGTGTACGTGTCGTAGGGTCCTTGAGTGAGATTCAAAACCCCAGTTTGCTTCCCGGGAGCTTCACAGGAGCTGCCCACTCTAGGATGGGGCAAATGCAGAGAACTAATATCAAATTGTTGCCCTGAGGACTTGCACTTGAACGCTATTGCTCAAATACAAGTACCCCCAAATCCTTTTTCAATGAAACTGATTAACAATAACCACCACTTAAAAGCGATGTAACATTAACTTTTTGTTAGATAGTTAGACTAGGAGTAATTTCAGCACTATGGGAATATATGCCAACACGAGTAGCTACAACTAACTTTACAGCCATTATTTGCTGTGGAGCAAACAGGATTTTTGCAGTCTTCTCAATGAGCTAAAACCGACCAATCCAGATGGACTAACTTCAGTTATTCCTCCAACTATCTGTCTGTAAATCTCAATTGAGCTTTATGGGAGAGTGAGCAACCCTGGTTCAGCCACTGCAAAGATCTTATAAGGTTTCACATAGGTATAATTATTTTACATTCTGCTATAGCCCAGCCATTCATATCCTCTGATTGCTATTTCTTCACCCAGGTATAGTCTTAATATAATATAGTAATATTTAGCTCTTTAAATCACAGCACAGGGCAGTAGCCCTAAAAGTTAGCCTCACACATTGCCTTCTTCCCTTCTCCTCATTTCCAATCCCCCACCTACTTGCTAGCTTACCTTTGGCTGCTCTCAAAGGCCAAGAAGAGGGAGCCAGATGCAGAGAGCGATTAAGGTTTTAAACCTGAATGACATGCCTGCATCTGCTTCCAATCCAGTTAACTCAGACCATCTACGTTTACTTTGACTAAATACTGAATAATAAAAGAAACGCTGCTGCCACTCACGCTGCCTTCGAGGGCTAGCCATCCTGCTGCTTGAATGCTTTCAAACCTTGCACTGTGTTTCCTTTGGGTTGGAGAAGTCACACAATACTCATCTTTTTGAACTACCTGGCATTTGCCTTTCCACATGATTCATACCTTCTTGACTCACTCTAATTTAACTCAATCAATCTTTCTATCCCTTTTTCTGGCAGTTCTCTGCTGTGCATTTTTTCAAACAAATTTATCATTGTATTCAAATTATCTTTCAGTGCTGCCAATTATCTGTGGCTCTACGCACTGGAATAATCAGTATTGTTTGTCCAATGGAGAAAGGCATAATTCAAAAAGAGGTTTAAGATGTCACCCCTTTGGATAGAAAGGCTAAAGGCTAAACCAAGAGCATCTCTTTAAGACATTAGCTTTGTAAAGTAACACACTGCAATACAAAGCCTCTTTTCTTTCTATCTCTGAAGGGCAGCCGACGTCAGCTGGACAAGTAATAAGCAAGTGGCCGACCAGCATATGAACCTGGTACCTGATACAAGGTGCCTCTTGTTCCCTCATTACCACATCAGTAATGAGTCCCTTTAAGGTAGCTGACAGTCCTTCCTCATCATTAAGGGATTTCAAGTGAAAATACTTGCTCATTTGTCCGAGCCTTCTGGACCAACGTAAATCTCACTTAAGTGCTAAAGTATGATATGAACCCTCAACCTGGGAACCTGTCACTAAGGCAATGACCTTTTAATGTTGACAGAGACAAAGACTCTGTGTGTGGATTTCAACTCCGCTTTTCCATGTGAGGAGAACCACTATGATTTTAAGAGTCGAGGCAAGTCCAATGGTCCAATTACTATTGAAGTTGGGGCTACTTATTTGCTGCTATTAGAATTTTTGGCAAATCAGAAACATGGTCGATTATCAGACTAGACTCAGATCTTGTGTAACATCTGGTTGTTGATGCCATGCAACAAACGCAAATGTTGTTTAAGTGACAAATAACAAGGTTTCACTGTTCAGAGAGGAAATGAGCATAGCTCATAAAATAGCCTCTGAGGATGCATCAACTAAAAACCCAAGTAAGTATTAGTTTTCACATGGGAGCAACAACAACAAGAGCCAGTAAATAAAACCAAACTGCATTGTGTGCTGGGAGATCTGTTCTGTGAGAAACCTTGTCCCAACCACAGCAGAGCTTTGTTGGCCACGGACGAGGACAGAGGGTAAGAAATCGCAAAATGAGGAGGTTGAAATTAGACTTCATCCATCGAGGCACTGTCAACTGATGGTAATTTTTGTTTAACGCTCATCAATTACAGCATTAACACACTTTATGAGCCGGACTTCATGCAGCAGAAAGAGGCAATAAGATTGTGTTAAAGTAAATTGCTTTTTCATTTTTTTAGTAGCGAGGTGGTTAAGAAAAAAGTCAAGTCAAATTTGTTTGAAAAGCAACATATCACATGTTACCTCAAGGCACAGATCAGATAGAATAGGTCTAGATCAGTGGTTCTCAATCTATGGTACGCGTACCATTAGTGGTATTTTTATATGAGTCATTATGATTGTACTTGGAACACCGAATATATTCTAAGTTGATAAACGGTGTTAAAAGTTTGAGTACCACTGGTGTAGATCATCTCTTTATTCTACAGAGACCCAACAGCTCCAACAAGAGCAAGCACCAGCATTGGGAAAAAAAACAGAAACGTAAAGATACCGTATATTATCATGATATTTTTGTATGGCCCCATGTTTAGCGATATGATAATTATATGATAATTATATAATAACTTTTTGGTAATACAATTCTAAAATCCATTTTTATTACATAGAAAAGATGGCAGTAAAAGGCTGGGAGGAAAAAGAGCAATTAAGGCCTTGGAAGATTTTAAGATTCCAAACATGAGGGCCTAATTTGGGTGTTTTATTGATGAGGAAAGAAGGTTGTAGATGGATATAACATAAGGGAAAGGTTGGTATGAAAAACCTGGGAATACTACGAAATATGAGAGTTTGGCACCACAACTATGAGATAGTGTTAGCCGAGGAGAGCAGCGCTAGGTATAAATTAGCAGAAAAGAAAACCAATACAGGCCATCACAAACATCCTGGACTTACGCCATTTAACAGGCAGAATCCTTAACTAGATCCCGACTTTAAGTAGGCGGCCTTCTGCATTGACCAGCTGGAAAGTAGGCCCACTTGTGTCCAAGCGGAAGACCCACGTCAATGTCTTAACCATAGGTGGGCCTGTTTTACAATATGAAAACAATAGAATCAATGTAGAAATCCCAAAGAATGGTTTATAACTCAGATACATAATGTATCATGAGTGTGATGTATACAATGTATACCGAACACACGTTAATGTCTATGTCCGCTCACGCCTCCTAAGTTTTCCTTACTGTGAGACATAATTAAACACTAAACCACTAAGCCCTCTACATCTGAAACAAGGCTTTATAATTTATATTACTGTAAAAAACCTCATTTCATTTTTATTGACACAGACATACTCATGCACCCACAAGGCTCCAGTTGCAGCTCGCAACATGCAGTTTCACACTCAATTTACTGTGACCAAAAAGCCACGGATGCATCAAATGCTGCCACAAAGCTCTGCAGATAGACCCAAGGCTAGAGAGGTCACGCACAACTGAGTGAGCCCATGACCTCACTCTGAGAGATGTGTTTCAGCGTGTTGCTGCCAGAATAACACTGGGAAGTAAAAACGACATCTGTCTTACATTTCAGAAAGCAACTCTCAGCTTTGAAAACACTACACCATGACCGTATTTTACATTCAGAGCTGGAAATAGTGATTACAACTCACTATGATCAAAAAGTTTCTTTCCAATGGCATTCATATAATAGTATATGCTGCTAAAGATGTTTTCAGTGCAATTTTTGGCTTTTAAAAAAGAGAAAAAGCCTTAAAAGATTAACGTAATCTGCTTCTAACTAAGGATGAGCTCCGTAGCGAGGTTCAGGTTTTTATATGTTTGATCTGAATAATTTTCGGTCAAGTACACATGCAGGGATTTCACAACTGAAGGTCAATAACATGGTCTGAACCAAGGTTCAGGTTTTTGCTTATTTGTCTACTTGTGATCTGTTTAGGTTTCACATTGTAATGTGCAACTTCACTAACAAACTGTTCCTGACATACCTGCTTCCTGTCCGCACCTTACACCTTACTTAGGGCAGGGTATCCCTATACTTGATGACCGATCTGCGTGTAGACCGGCGTCATAAGTCAGTGCATTATGAATTTGGGTATATGAATTAAAATGAACCCGTCGATTCATGTCTTAGCCTCTATACTATTATCATTATGTCATCACTACTTCAAGCTCAATAACCGAGACTGCCATCTGATGTGTTTCCTATGGTTTTGCAAGCGTCGGTAGACACACTTGATACTGAAGCTGGAGATTATCCCAACACCTTTGTGGGGAAGCTTGTTGGCCGAGAGCCAAATATGATATCCAGGTAATCATAAATATATAGTCTTTCCCTTCATGTGTTAACGCACGACTTATCCTGTTGGTATTGTATGCCTTTTAAACTGATGCCGCAGTTTCTTATGCTTGACATCACTCTCATATACTCTTTCTCATCCATACAGATGATGCTTCAGGATTTTGATGCTTTCTTTCTAAATTACTTTAAGTTACTTGGTCAGCTCATATCACTGTTAAATAGCTTGTCTCCCCATGAGTTTCTGCAGCTAATTTTTACTTCTTCCTCTTGTTTTCTTTCTGTTGTTTATTAGTAATGGTAGCCTGATGTTACGTCTTGTATTTCCGAACCATGCTTTAATTGGTTCCAGACAGAGGTCACCTCTTTTTGTCAGATCGAGGTCTGGCTGTTTGACCCAGACCTTGGTCTGGAGGAGTTTTCATCCTTGGAATTTTGGCCTGGATCAAAATGAAAAATCCCGGTTGGTTTGAAAGCACACTAAAGAACTTTCCATGACAAACCTACATCCTGCCATCATCTTTTACATTTGCTACATCTCCCTATACTTGACTGATTGACTTGTTGACTGAGGAGCATCTGACCTTAGTCTTCTCCTCCCCTCGTATCCTCTCATGTACTTCTTAACAGAAAATAAATTAAACGTTTTCTAGCTTGCCATAACTTCATCTAACTGGTCTGAAGGTCCATCCAAAAGGTGCTTCACACACAAACAGAACAACAGTTCCTCATTTTGATTTGGACCTTGGTCTCAGGGAGGATTCACTTCTGTAATTTTGGGCTACATGAAATTTATCATCGGTCTCATGGCGACTTTTTCTAAAAACACAATAAGTCCAGGCACTGGAGTCACTAGTGTTAAAAGAGCATGTGGAACTCAAGAGGCAGACTGAGTAGAATTTGCACCAAAAGCATGACAGAAATGCCTCAAAGAGCACTTTTGCTGAGAGTAAACACTCAGAGATATATGAGAGGGAATAATGATTTCCATTTGGCATTTTATTGGCCCTTATATAAGCCGTGCACAGACAAAATGTAGAAAATAAGAAAAAACGACATGTCTGGATTGAAAAAAGTGGAAAAATAATGAGAACGTAGATGCTGGTTGAGGGTAATGATGAGACTAAAAGTGAGGGCTAACCACTCCAAAAAAACATGTGTGCTCGCTCTGTTAAGCGCCCTGTAAAAACCTCAGCCAAGGGAGGGCAAAGCAACCAACCACCATACAGTATCCCACCAGAACCGGCTTCATCCAGCCATCTGCGTCTGAGGGTTGGTTTGGTTTTCTATTTATTTATCAAAAACATCCAACAGTCAGCCCTTAAATGCATCTCAGTCATAAAAAGATGACAGACGGTTTTTAAGCAGCATTCTGTTCCACGATAAACCATCAAAAACATTCACACCTGGGATCGACCACTGCAACCCCCTGTTGTTGTTTTTTCAACCGAGGAGCTTTACTGGAGCTACTGGAGTTAATTTTGTAAATTTAGGTTTTTTTTTCCACATTGCTATGGTTAAGAACAACAAAAAATTGGAAAATGACGAAGTTGATGATTTCTTTAGCGTAAAGCTATCATCTGTGTCTCTGTAGACATAGAAACCTGATTAAATCTTATTATTTTGCAGTTAAAAATCTAAATAATGTCCTTTTCTGAAAAGAACTGGCAATCCTTGAGTCCCACGTTGAGCCTCAATGCTTAACTAACAACCTTCAAGGAGTGTTTTGACCCTTTTAAGTCAACAAAGCTGGTGGCTTTGGAGTGGTTGCCCTCTCCTCCAGGCTTTCAGAGAGAGTCTTGTCCATTGTTGGCTGAATATCAGGTCCATTCCCGCGACAAACAAGGGGAACCTCCCAGTTACAATCTATTTTTATACACTCGTTCATCAGAGATAGCTTTAATGTCCTTGCAGTCAGTGCAAACTTTTATGTCTTTTTCAACAGTCATCCCATCTATACAGACTGGGCCCAGGTTAACAAATAAATACCGTCGCTGGTAAAGTAAGCCCGCACGCGTACCGACCTATGGATGGAAACAGGTGATCCTCTGCGGCAACCCTGAAAGGGAATAGCAGAAAGACTAAGAAGAAGATTCACGGATGGACTGGTGTGCCTTAATTCCGCCTCTCTGTTGTTTAAGCCTCTGAGATGGCAGTTGAGGTCGTAACAGATGTGAATAAGTATAAAGGTTAGGAGGAACGGTAGGAGAGGCGTAAGTTGATTTGGTGACATATAATGTGTGCGGTCTGATACCGGAAGACTTAAAGCAGCTAGTAACAGTTAGCAGATAGTAGCAGTTTGCTGCTAGTAGCAGTTAGCAGCTCACTCAAAGAGGAAAAAAATCGGCTGAAATGTGTTCGAATTAGGTAGACAATGGCAGATCTGGAATATCCGTACTTTTTAAGCAAGGGACGAGATAAACCACAATATGATGCTACTCTACGTCTGAGAATGTCAACCGGGAATTTGCTTCATTCATGCAATTAATAAAAATATCTGGCCTTCTCTACCAGGAACCATTCATCCAACTTGTCTCTCCAATATTGTACACTGTTATCACCCATGGTCAAATTAAACACAACTGCTGCTTTGTATTTGTTGTTTCCGACACAATTCTCAATATTATCTGGAGGAAAGAGAGAGCTCCGATAAGATTCTTCCACCTCTGCATCAATGTCCTACTTATGTTTGGACGTCTTCAACGCTGAAAGGTTTTAGCATCACAGCGCACGCAATTTTGTAACCCAAGTTGAAATTGTTACTGCTTTGTACCGTCTTTGTATGAAATGTGAGAAATTCTGGTCATGTTCGTTATAGCAGAGCGAAAAAGGGAGGGTAAATGATTGTTAGTCCAAGATAATCTATCGTGGACTCATGATTAATAATGTGGCCATAAATGGCAGAAAAGTCATTGATTGGAGTGTGAATTCTATGAAGAGCTTCAGAGACTTAAACCCTATTCAAACAGGATTAATATCATCCAAGGACCTCATGGGATCTGTGATTTACTTGAATTTACTGACATTATCTCCTGTCTATCGCAAGCAGGTCAATTTTCAGTGTTTCATGAAAGAACAGCCTCTGGAACAGCCACCCCTCTAGCTGGGGGCGCAGCATGAGGCAGCTCTTTCCCCTTGTTCGTGAACCCAACCGCTTGTGCCGCCCACCCTGGGTACCGACAACTCTTTAAGTGATCAATAAAGAAAGCAGCTAGCTGCGAGATCTAATGTGAATTGCAGGACACACTGATGATCGACAGATTGAATTTTCAATTTACAAATTACAGATATTGGCACTGGAGTCATTTCACAGATGTCCTTTGCAATTATTAAAAATTACTACATGTTCCCAGGTAAAAATCCCATGGTAATAAGGTTTTACTTGACGATGGCGGGAAACATTTTAATCAAGGTAATGGTAGTTGATCTAACGCAACTGCTGTGTAATATTTGAGTCAAAGATTGATCCTTTGAGTCTTCACAGCAGTAGTCCGACATACATGCTCAGGGCGATGACCCTTGTTCACACGTGTTTGGGGGTATATTTTGCTCCCCGTCTATCGTCTGACACTTATGACACCGATTGTTGAGGCATTCCCAGATGTTTCCTTGCAGCTGTCTGGGTCACGGTTAAACACGGTGCAGCGAAAAATACTAAAAATGATTGAAGAACTAGACAGGAAAGGAAGGAAGACGAGGCAAAGAAGAGTGACCCATCCCCTCTGCGGAGAAAAGGTTATCTGACACACAAGTGGGCCAGGGGTTTGTTCATTCTCCATTGCTGTTCATCTCATTTTGACTATCACAGAGGGGAAAAAGATAGACGGAGAGATGAGAGAAAGAAAGGAAGAAAAAGGTAGAGGAGAGGACGATGTGGACGGGACGGAAGGAAAAGGATATTACAAAGAGAGGGAGGATCAAGGGAAATGTAAATGAATTGAACGGATGGAAATATGGGAAAAACTCAAGTCAGAGTAAGACAGCCAGAGAAAATAGTTCTGAGAGTACTAAGTGACAGAAGATGGAGTGGGAAAAAAAAGGAGAAGAATTGCTGGGAAGAAGTTAAAAGAAGGGATTGGGAGAGAATAAAGGAAGGATAGTAGAGGATGTTAAGAAAGGCACAGCAGATAGAAGGACTGCTGATAGACGAGTGAAGAGAGACAAATGAATAGATCTGAGACACTCGACACACCACCTGTGTGTTTATGAAGGCAAATCTCTCTCTAGAGTCCTCCAGCGCCATGGATGTTTTAATCTATGAAAATATATCTATTAACGTACGGTTTGAAAAATGATTTATCCTCATTTGCATATTAGGTAAATTGTTTGCAGTTAGCAAATACCCATAGTCTTAATAAAAAAAACTGGGGAAAAAAACCTGGAAGTAGATTTGTACCTGGTTTAAAAAGACCATAACATAGGGTAAGCATATCATTTTTTTTATTTTGTGTTTAATATCTGATGAATTTAAACAAATTTTTAACCAATTATAATATTTCAGTCACCTTTTTACATAAATACCACTATGCTGTCAAAATATGTTTGTACCCTTAAGGTGCCAGGGTTTTTCCGAAGAACATAGTCTAGTTTGATATCAAGAATTCAAAAGGCAGTTGAGTCCGAAAGTTATTTTTTTCTTAAGGTCATGATTTATTTCCCTTGTCCGTGCTCAAACTCCAAGTCGTTCACCACTGTTGATCCAAAATCAGTGGGCAGTGGGCAGCCCCTCATGGAACACCCAGGGAGCTAAGGATTCAGGGTCTTGCTCAAGGACCCTACGACAAGTAGACCCTGGTGGGATTCGAACCGGCTACCTTCCGATCTTCTGATTGGGAGACAGACGTTCTACCCACTGAGCCACAGCCGCCACAAAGATACTGATCTGTGGACCGATGAAACCACTGAACTTGAAACTGAAACTTTTGGGGCAGATGCTGAGAAGAACATCCCACTGAGTGTGAAGCATGGCGGTGTCTCGCTAATGTTCTGAGGCTGCTTTGCTTCCTCTGCTTCTGGAAATCTGCGGTGTGCAAAGATCATGATAAATTTCATCAAGCAAGGATCAGGAAATCTTAGGATAGGACATCTCAACATCTATGTGTTAGCTGAAGCTTGGACATCGTCGGACAATGATCCCAAGTAAACTAAGAAGAAGAAGTCCTGGAACCTTCAATAGTGGTCATCACAGTTGTCTGACTTGAATCCTAGAGAAAATTTGACATTTGATTCGCACCATACAATAGAACTTTTGCTGCAGTTTGGATGGGACAAAAGTAATCTGCTCCAAAAAGTTAAATACATATATGCTTTAATGATGAATATTACCTGTTGTAAAATATTCAATTTTTTTCATATTTGGGATAAGTGTCTTATGATATTCTTATGAACCCCAGTTTAAAATTGAATAAATATGAAAATTAAGATTCTTTTTACGTTCACAATACAAGCCCCAACTAGCAGGATATATTCAATTATGTGTGTCTTTGCTCGGAACTCTAGAACCTCCTCCGCTGCATTCATTCATGACTCCGATGTATGCTTGGTGACATGAGTGATGTAATAATACTCAACTCACAACCAACAGAATGCTAATTTTTATAGTAGCTCTTCTCCAGGATTAGAGACCATGGCTAGCTTTCACTTTCAACATACGTCAGCGAGCTTTGAAAGATTCTTCAATGACCCCTTCACCGGTTCACCATTCGGGCTTCCTATGACCACTTGTTGCATCCAACACGAAGCTATAGCAATCAAGTTTCTGCAATATTTGAGGGAACATGCAGAAGTGGGATCAGATGTCTTCAAAGACATTTTGGGTCTAATCTGTTGCTGCGGGAGCTTAGTTAGAGTATCAATCTGAATGCTGCTAAACCTTTCTCTAAGTATCGACACATTCTGCTCAGGCTGAACATAACATTGTAGATGTGTACATGTAAAAAGTCTGCTTGTGTTTTTACTGCGTGCTCTTTTTGCATTTGAATGTTTGTGCTCCTTCTTTAATGGCACTAACGAACAAATGAACCGTCTCTCTCTCGGATCATTTAGCAGACCGATCTTTGATCTAGCGGAGGGCCTGCAGCAAAGGCTGAGCGAGCATATGCGTGCGACATACCAGGCTCTGCACGAGAGCACTTTCTTCCACACATGGATACATATTTCTCCTGCATCCAGTTGTGCCAAGATGCCTCGCACACGAAACTGAGCTAGAAACATCAGAGAGAAACCACAGAATATGATGAGAATATAACAGGGCAGCAAAAGGCTTTGTTCGCTCTAATCTGTTATTTAATGAATTGGGGCGCCTCGAGCCAGAATGTGAAGACCTGGGAACCCAGGTGTGAGTTGCTTGGAAGGCAAACACCTGAGATGTCCATGAGCAAGACAGACATAAAGGGCAAAGAGGACTGCATGCAATTCTTCATGAGTTTTTTATGAAAATGTCCAAAGGCTGAACTTATTTTGAACTGAGAACTTATTTTCTTTGTGTTTTTTAGGTGAACACTGTGACTGTACTTTCAGGGGTTGGAATTTTTAACCGGTGTTGCTGTATTGTAAACACCGGCCGCTCTGTGTGTTCTCACTGCAAGATTTAAACACAGCAGCCGACAGCAGACTCCCCACATCACTGAGGCAGCGAAATGCAGCTTGTGAGACAAAAGCACAGAGAAAAAGCCTAACCACTCAGGTATTTTTACCAATCTCGACCCAGGGGTCATGGAGGAATCTCAGCAAAGGGAGGGGGGGGGACTAATGCAGAAAATGGGACTGCATCACATTAGTGGTAGTTGTTAAGAATCCTATGGTTCAGAATCCGCAAATATAGCAGCGCTGCTCTTCCTGTTTGTTAGCGTTCACACTTCCCACACCACGATAGCTTCTTTTCCAGATTTGGAGATGATCGCAAGATGAGTCAGACCACCCATGACTTGGAGACCCCCCCCCAAAAAAAAAACAATACTATCCAAACCCCTCCCTCTACTGGAACAAGTTTGCCCCTTCTCGCTGTCTGCGTTCACTCTGTTGTTTCAGCAGTGTCAGAGTCATTCAGGGGGGAGAAAGAGAGACAGAGCACATCTTGACAACTTGTGAGGAGGATAGTGGCTTTCAAAGACGGACAACCCATGGAGTCTTTGTTTATTTTACCGTCTTAGTTCCTAATTTGGGTATTATTTGGTTTAATATTTATTTTTCATTTTATTTATTTGTAGTTTTGGCTCTGTATAACTACTATAGGACATTGTATAGTTGGTATCAAAGTTTTGCCAAAATCGGTACTTCCTGTCGGTAAATGTTTTGTGACGCACTAACGTAGGACTCGACACTAACCCTTGAAAGCATAAAAAACATCTAGTCGCTTCAGTCTAAAATACATTTAGAAGCCTATTTTCTAAATCCCTTAGACGGTTCAGTAAATGGGACTAACTATCAGTGGGGAAACCTGAGCTGGGTGGATGCACCAACCGCTGATAATACAACGCACAGTCTAACATTGCTAAAGCGGCTCATGAGACAAATTTTGATAGTGCAGGATTCAGGTATAATCTGAATTTTCCGTATGATTTTCGTGTGTTGAAATTTGAATACTATTCGTGCAGACCAAAAAAAAAGAGCTAGAAAGACCAATTCTCATCTTTCCAAATGATGCCTTACATGCCTCGGCATCAAATAATGGTTCTACATGACACTGATTTAAATACAGTGACACATGCAAAGTTTTGCCCTGTTTTGTTTTATATATCTTATATATTACCAATATAAAGAATAAGCTGCATCTGTACAGGTGTGTTATTTTTTAAGGAAAACGTTATGTCAAAAACCTTGAATGTAAACACATGCACAATATTTTTTTGAAAAAGTGCAAGTGTATTACAAAACAGAACTAGCAAATTAGTATCCAGTTGCCACAATATCCATCTTTGACTGTGACAGAGATTGTTTACTCTGCTAACTAAATGTCAATGGATGCCGACATTATTCCCTCAGGCACTCCATCTCCCTTTGCCACTTCAAACCCACCAATGTTGTGGCTTACAGCAGAAGATGTATCAAGCAACAATAATAAACAACAGACCCTTGACTTTATCCGCAGGAAATAAACACATACCCAGTGAGAGAATCAGCAGGAAGTATTTGGACTCTAAGTGGATGAGTGTGTCTGGCACTGGTCTGCACTTCCGGCAAACACTTTTGCTCTTATTCTTCAGGAGGAACATCATTTCACTGACATTACAAGGAAGCAAAAATAGCAGCTTGTAAAGTCACTGCTGTTTTATGAGATTCTGATAGAAAAAGCCTTCACCACATGCAAGATGACTACTCAGCTGACTTGTGAGAGGGCATCCCAGCGGAGACTGACTGAGTTTATAGTAGGTATATCTGCTATTCAAAATACCCTCTGTATGCATTTACCCTGCACCAAATTACTGATCGTACCTAACTGAGGTCCATAGGTCATAGCCGCGGTACCACCTAGTGGAAACAGGAAATTATGTATTTTTCTTTTATGATCTGTGCTGTTGTTTTCGGGTGTTGGTAAGCAGCCTCTATGCCTGACTGGCTTGGTTTTACAATGACCATTGTTGTAGGATCATACCAAGTCAATAAAAGGCAAGCAAGGACAGTTCATGACATCAGCGTAGTATCATTCGAAAATATGCTTGGTGGAGGTATAAATTCTAACTTTGAGTGCAACATCTACAACGCAGGATGTAAGAGCTGGGATGCATGAAACACTGAAAAGATGTAAATCTGAATCAATGCTATGGGAACCATGTGATGTTGATTGATTAATCCAATAAACTGTCATACTGTAGATTTAATAACAAGATGTGATATAATCCTCAGTTCCATGTCAAAACAACTATAAATTTAAAAGTGAATAAGTCCCTGGACTGAGTGACTTGAACATCTGCCAAACCCCTTAATGAAGAGGATACCTGGCTATCAGTGGCAGTGACACCTTATTAAAGTTCGGTCCACTCAGATAAACTCTCAACTCGAGCTCGTCATCCTGCAGTGCTTGAGGCAGTGACTGATTTGAACTGTCAGTAGAGAGGACAGGAAGCGCAAACGTCTTCACTTATTATCGTCTTTATCACAGAGGGAAAATATGAACATTTGACAGCAACAAATCAAAGATGGATGCACTACACGATTTCTTAAACTTCCATATCTGATGATGTTTGTGGGAGCTACAAAATAAACATCAACCATGTAAGACATTCAGTGTAGGCAATACGCAATCAGCAAACCTACAAATGCAGCTTAAAGCTGAAACTGCAATGTATTCAAAATACGTGAAATCAGGGATTTATTCTGGAAAGCAGGTTAAAAAAACTCTGGGTTTTTTAACGCTGAGTTAAACTCATGCATAAGGACTATCAAAAGCTATCATCAATGGAACTTCGATACTAGGTTTCACCATTGCAACCAATTCTGGGCGGACCCTTAATTCGCTTGAGAGACTATCAATTTAATTTGGCCTAGGAAAACCTTGGGGTCCCGGGCATGAGCTGCAGACATAGAGATCTGGAATACACTGTTTGGCCCGCAGGGATTTCCGGTACAGGAATAAAAGTGATTGATGGCAGAGAAGTTCATGATTATACCTCAACGATATCATTATACTTGGCTTATTAAATAAAATAAATATCATTCTCTGGCACTAAAATGCAACAGCCTACTGATCTAGTCCACAGAATTTTGACCTGGCCTAATATTCTGCTGAAAACAGTTACATTTATATTAAATAGTCAGTTACCGATGTTTTAGAGGAATCACCAGAGAACATCTCAGAAACTTTGTTTGGATCTAATGTTTGAGATGTAAAGCTTGAGAATGTTATTTAAATTAAATCTTAGGGAGATAACCTGTTTCAAATCTTTTTGCCAAAGGTAATGATACACCATGTATTGATTATAAGTGCAGAGGTAACATTTAACTACCCAAATTAAGAAAAATCTATAAAGTGTCCTCATCAGCTACACTTCATTTTATTCATTACATAATGATTAAAACCCAGACAGTCTGGCTTCACATTTATTGTAAAATTCTGTGAGGTAACAAACACCTGTGCACAGACAGAAACAAATCCCGAAAACCTGTGGACACTTGTACAAAGCAAGGTGGAGCCAATAATGCTGGGCCACAGATGGGTGGAGGATCGTACGGAATACATGCAGTTGGTGTTAGTGCAGATGAGATTAGTCGTAACTGATTATGACTGGATCCAAAAATTAAGCTTGTCTGAGCGGCTTAATTGTGCCCTTCACACCTCATTTACCAGCAATGTGCATCACTTCCTCTCACAGATGTAACTTCAGTGAAGGACGCATCGTTATGTGGGTTAAAATTTTAAATGCAAATGAAAAGCAGATCAAATTTAGGATTGCATTTTGCAGCTTTGTCAGGATATCATTGTTATGATTCTTGCATTAGAAGCTATGATAAACTCACGTAAATGGGTCACATTCCTATTTTTCTACCAGATAAATCTTAGATTTGGAAGAAAAACCTTGCCAAACACCACTTTTGTTAGGGTTCGTTGAACCTCAGGGAAACAAGCCAACACATGTCGACACTATTGTATATTAGGGGGGGTTGCATTTGTACAAACTTGCAAACACTCTGTCATGCACTGCTTAGCTACACACACACACACACACACACACATACACACATGCACACACACACACACACACACGCACACACACACACACACACACAGAACACACACACACACATATATACACACACACACACACACACACACACACAATCCTGTACTTGATTGTGCTTGATAAGGGTACTCCAAACTAAACAGGGAGTGTTAGTTGATGAGAAGGAGTAATGACAGTGTTTACTCCACCTTCTCTCCCTTTTCCCTCTTTAAGCCCTGAGAGTAAATCTCCCAAAGGACTACGCAACACAATTAGACAGACTAATTACCCCCTCCATATCACCAATTCCTCACCCACTCCGACAGGCTGGGGCAGGCAGGAGGTTTCTGCCTGCTCAGAAACCTCCAAAGGACAGGGACTGTAGCATGGTGCACAGATTCAGCTTGTGCTTATTTCACAGCAACAGTCAATGCAAAAGCAGAAATCTTACAAACCACAATCAATCAGTAAGCTTAGAGCTGTAGCACGCTTCTTAGAGCTTATTTCTGTTATAGAAGAGCTTAAGGATAATAGAATGCTAAATAAATAAACAAATAACTCAAGTTGAGGTGAGGAAGCCTCCCTGGAGGATTTACTTTGCAGAATGTGAAATGAGGTAAGATTCCAAAGGAGCATTCTTGCCAGGGGTGGAAATTCCGGGGGTGGGGGGGTTTCGGGGGATGTACCCCCCAATAATATTATATTAACAGATAACTGTTTAATATAGTATTCTTTTTAATAATACGATTTTTTCTAGGGAAAGCACTTTCTATTAATCGAGGCAAACAAGAGAAAGAAATATGTACTGTATGATGCATTCAATGTGTATTCAGCAATTTCTAGATGTTTTCATGTCAATATCAAATCAATATAACAGAGGAAACTGTGAAAAATATTTATTTTTAAAGACATGGTCACCTCCACTTCTTGGTCACCTCTACTTCTGGTGCCGTTCAACTGAACTGCGAATGCAGAATTGACCAAAGAACCAAAGGAAGCAGGGTTCAAAGAAAGACCCGGCTTGTGACAGCACAAGCTGCAACCCATAAAAGATCATGTGATCTGACAGCACAGCCGTGCTTGTGTGTGCGGTAGAGGAATTCCTGGTGCTCTATTAAAGCTCTCAGCAGGTAAAATTACCAAAAAAGAAACACAAATCCTGTTAAGCCCGGTTCTCAATATGTCATAAATACGTGATACATCCTTATCCAACCTTATGCCTTTTGCTTGCGAACGCCTAGTGAACCAGTACAAAGTGTTTTTAAGAAATCCCTTCTTTGATCCGGATGAAGAAAGGCAAACTACAAGTCGAAACATAACCTCATAGCCAACATTAATGGATCAAGTTGGAGTTTTGTTAAAAAGCTTCAAATCTAGCTGAATACCCCAGTTCAGCAGGCAATTTGCACTGGACGGATTTAGAGGCCGGGTGATGTTGACCTCCTCTTTGTTGTCTCTGCCCACGTTTCTTCTAGGTCACGAGGAAAGTCATCCGCTTTGTTCAGTATCAAAGCCAGAAAAAGAATCAAGGTCGGGAAGATTTTTTTTTTTTTTATTCCTGCAGGGAAGTCTTGTAACGGTAGAAAGAGGCGGTGCGGTGGTGGAGAAGGAGGAGAGTTCAACCGGTCAAACAGGAAAGTGTCAGTTTGTTCAACCTGACAGTTTTGGATGTGGGCCGGGCTGAGGCGCTGCTGACATGGCGGGGAAATTTGAATCAATCCTGACAGAGCAACCCAACCTTCTCCGTCCCACTCGGAGAAACTAAGCAAAAGCACTGTGGAAAAGCAAAAACAGCTTGTGTTTAGATTAGTTAACCTATTTCAGGAACATTTAGATCGTACTGGGAGTGCTGGTAATCTGTGTGAAAGATGACCCTGCACCGACACAATGAAGGAAACCATTAGGAAGGAAGATTCCAACTATATTCCTGTATTACTCTGGGTTTCTGGAGTAGCACCTTCCACCCTAGAAATAGTTTTCTTACCAACACAACAGCAGTAATGAATCACTACCCAAAGAAGAACCTGAAAACACTCTCCTTTTCTGCCACTAACACACTCGTACTGGTTAGTAAGATATGTGTGGCAGCAGGATGAGGTAATACTAATACTGTTACATTACTCATCGAATTTACCCTGTAGCACCCATGACTCATCACCTGAGCTCTGTAAGAGAGCTGCATAGACACCTGCTCACACCATTAAGGGGAAAGCGAGCACGGCAGGACACTGAGAGAGGGGGGGCGAGAGAGAGAGGCAGAGACAGCTAAACTGACAATCTCTCACCCCTGACACCTGTGGAATACCGGCGTGTTTCTCCTCACACACAGATTCTTTACTAACCTTGCAGATTTTTCTCTCCTCAGTCTCAGCTCTGGACTTCCCTTCAGGTGTCTTCTCCTGCTGGTACTCAGACTTGATTGACAGCTGGCACGGTGCGGCCTCACTTGACCTGAGCTCCTGCTGCCGGGCCATGTAGCCCTGTGAGGTGGCCGCCCTGACTGCGCTGGGGATTGGGAGAGCTGTATGCACTGGCTTTGTGCCCACGGCGGAGGGTTGCCTAAGCTTGGAGGCGACACCAACCACCGGCATGGTACTTCCCAGCCAAAAAAAAATAACAACAGGAATATGAGAGAGGTCCAAAAAGTAACGTTAGGAAAGTTAAACTAATCTTGAATAACTCCCACGGATGTCTCAAACAGGACAAGAAAGAAGAAAGGAGGACCGAGAAACCAAAAAGAGAAAGCAGTTGCCTCGCAGACTGAGAGGAAAGCAGCTGCGCTCATTCTGTAGCCCACAGCAAGCAGGACTCAGAAAATGAGAAAGCTTCTCCTTCCTCCCATTCACTCCCTCCTCCTTCTCCTCCCACCAGCAACACTCCTCCCTCCCCCTTCCCTCCCTTCCCTTCCCCTTGCTCTCTCTTTCCCTCACTGTCAGAAGTTTACCACAAAACGGGCCAAAACAGTTCAAGGGGGCGTGAACACTGGAAGGTAATACCAGCACTCTGAGAAACCAGGATTACTGAGACCTGGCTGGTTGTGTGTTCATGTGTGAGAGTTCAGAGCTCCTCGACACAACTGTCAAAACAGCGCTCTCTCTCTCTCTCTCCTCACGCCAACACCGAACTCTAGAAATAGACGCACACTCTCCATCTACATCTGGAGCTGCCCCACCCACTGATGATACAAATAGTAAAAATGTTAGTGGGGAAGAGGTCCTGAGAGGTACACAGTAGAAGGCTACCTAAAAAAATTACTATTTCAGATATGAAATAAGGAAAAAAAGATAATTTCACTGAGAACAGCTGTTGTAATGGAGCTACTTTTTATGGTAAAGTCATTTCGGCTTTTGAGTTTGTTGTAGATTTGTAAATATGAGCCAGATTCACACTCTTGGTTTGTATACACCAACTATACCGGCACTTTGGTGGTGGGTGGTACAGGTAAGTGCGCAGAGAGAGAAAGACGAAGATAAACTGCATTCACCTGATCACTGCTGCTTAGTGTGTGGAGTTATGTTTTCGGTTGACCACATTGGATCACATTTATTTTGTATTGGATTGCATTTATATCACATTGGAACATGTTAAATCCGGGCATGACTTTTGTTTTTACTATAAAGTGCAGCAAAAGTTAATCTAAAAAATACACATTAACTTTGCACTGGGGTGAACATCAGGTGAAAAACATGAAGCAGAGCCTATTTGTTCATAGTCGTAAATGTGAACTTTATATATGCTCTCCCTCACTGCTCTCAACAACTCCTCTCCTTCAGTGCCTCCATCCTGTACTACCTGGTCATCTCCAATCAAATCGTTCAGTCAGAAGTTTTAATTCCATTAAGGTCCTCATCGCCACCGCCAGTTTCTAGGTTCTGGCGAAGTTCTCCTTCATTTGGAACCACCTCTTTCATCGAAAGGCTTTTCTTTCATTCCCTCTTATCACAATAAATTTTATCATATGTTTCCGTTGTTTTCTTCTGATTGAAATGAAGTGAAAGTTTCTATATTATTAATGATGGTTAGAAGATCTTCTTAAAAACAACTAGATTCAATGTGATGGCGAAGCAGGACAAAGGCTTTAGCTTAGCAGCTACTAGATATGATTCAGGGGGCCTCTCTGTAACAAGAACCAGAGGCTCCATCTGTGTCTGATGTACTATATATCACTGTTGTGGATAGTGGGAGGCTGACAGCATCTCATGGCAACGTGGCAACCACTGTGGTAAATAAATTTAAAAAAAAGAAAAAAGAAAAGACCATTCTCTATTGAACACTATGACCCCCTTCCATTTGTTCCTGGTTGGTTCAGCAAGAATCCATGTCTCAATGCAGATTGTAGTATCACACAAAGTATAGTAGGATTAATACCAGTCAGATATACATCTGTGAGAGAAGATTTCTTCAAAAACCGCAACTATGCAACGCTGGGAACTATATGTTTTCTATCAGATGCTTTGCTGCTTGGTGAGAGACAGATGAGCCATAGTGCATTTGGACCGCATTAAGCAGACACATTATAACATGTAGCTACTATTTTTTTACCCTCCTTTACTAAAGGCTCCTTTCTCTATGCAAGACATAAAAGGGAGTGAAAGTTTTATATGGAAAGCCTCCATCTGGTTTAGCTTAGAGAGGCGAGGAGATGTGCTGGAATCGGAGGAGCTCGGGTAGTGTCATGGCAAACCGGAACCTTTTAACAGGGCATAGACCAATAAAAAAGAGCAGGGGAAGAAACTACAGAGCTTTTCTCACTCACTACTGATGTCCCTCCATTTGTCCTTTCATTGTTTTCGAGCTGAACCTCAATTATGACCTCCACGAAACGCGCGAATGTCAAGGTAAAAATGCCTTGATGATTATTTAACACAATGCTGCTTCCTCTTTTACTCACTTTCAGGTGAAGTAAACGTTGAATTGCCTTAATAGGGATGCCGCTTCCCACAGCCCAGAATAGCATTGGCTACTCCAGCATGTTTTCAATCATGTACCAGGGGCTATCAAGACAGGCCTAAAACAACAGTATTACACGTGAATGAATGGCTCAAGCACAACATTTGCTGCTGCTGCCTGCTGGGTTGTACGAATCGGAGCACACCTGGCAGCCTTCCAATATCCCAAGATCGTCTGGAACTTTCATGAATTCCAGCTTTGATGGGGTTCCATCCCGGGAATGCTGAGTCAAAACAAGCTCAAACTAAACCTCACAGAGATCTAAAGAAAACCTCTCAATTCACCTTACAGTGCAGAATTATTTCCCAGTGGTAATGGCTGCAATGCTGCTAAGTGCAGGTAAAAACCCGCCGCTGTGATTCAGAGCCAAAACTTCCATGTTAAATGTGAAACCCTCCAATGTAAACATCAATAAAGCTTATAACAGGTTCATTTCCATCTGCAGAAAGTTAGGCGGGTCGGCACCCTCATGTTTGGCTACCACAGCCGACCATTTCTCTAAAAATAGTGCAACAGACAACTGCACCATGGTTTAAGTGTGTAGAAAGTAGAGTGAGTTTAAGAATAGACAAATTACAAAACAATAATAAGCAATTAAAGTTCTTCATAATCCCAGTAATATTTCAGAATATGTGTCAGTCAGACTGCAAAGGAATAAGAGAAGCTACAGTCAGGTTTGTCAACAACTAATTATTATCCAAAATGTGGACCAATCAAAACCAACGTCCTTCATTAAAAAATGTCAAATAAGCATGAGAAAAAAAGCCAGTTCCTATAGAGGAACATAATTATTATAACTGTGCCCCCAAAGTAATACTAGAAGTGGTCTTGGGACAAGATTAAAGACTAGATGTTTTCGAAGAGTTTACAAATACAGATTAAACAGACCAGTAACACCAGAAACCATTGGGGGCCAGTGTTCCCATTATTTCCATACAATCAACAGATGTCGCCCAACACAACGATGAAGCGAAAAAGTTAGATAATAAGTTTTACAAAAGGTAAAAAAAACTCTGCCCGCATGTCTGAATGTATTCAATGGCCTCGAAGAGTACAGTCAACAAGGTCAAAAATCAAAATAGCCATGAAAACCTACTGCCGCCATTTTTTGTTTCTGGGTAAAAGGAAACAGCAATGTAATTACATGGCTGTAATTTCTTTGGGATGTAATGACGCGACTCCCGAGTCTCTGCAGAATTATGAGTAGGCCTTGGTGCCTCTGGAGCAAAATCGTGTGGCTCTATTGGCTGTTGGGTGTGATGATGTGGCTCTAGTGCTTCTGTGGCGTACTGATCTAACACTAGTGCCTCCGTGACAAGACGATTTGACTCTAGTGCCTCAGCGACATAAGGATGTGGTTTCTAGTGCCTCTGTGGTGCACTGATGTAACTCTAGTACGAGAATATACGACTCTAGTGCATTTGCAAGATAAGGACTTAACTCTAGTGGCTCGGTGATGTAATGATGTGGCTCTACATGACACTACTGCCTCTGTGATGTAATGACAGGACATTATTGCCTCTATGACACAAAGATGTAACTCTAATGTCTTTATTGACATAATTAGATGGCTGTAGTGCCTCTGTGTTATAATTACGTGGCTCTAGTGCCTCTGCGACTTAATGACGTGATTATAGTGTCCCTGCAACGTAATGATTTGCCTCTAGCATCTCTGTGACATAATGATGTGGCTCTAGTTCCTCTACAGAAAGCGGCAGCACAAACCTTAGAGAATGACTTGTTGAACCACCTCTGGCTCTGGAACTAAGAGGGCTGGAGGAGAATAATGAGTGCTTAACTGCAGAGGCAGTTTTAACTCGTAGTCCAACTCGTAGCCCAAACCCAATCCAGTGTGTGATTGGGTTTGCGCTGTCAAAATAATAATTATATTAGGCCTCATTCTTTTCTAAAATACGAGTCCAATAAAAGTCTAGTCTTCCTGATTGACTTTAATTCCACTTCCATGTTCTTCTCACTCCTTTCTGGGTCTTTGGCTTCTGGAATAAAGAACAAGCTTAATAGCCATTCATTCAATAAGAATTAAATCTACTTATGGTGTGTGGAATTAATAATTTCATGTCTTTATTATTTGTTCCATGCAGTTGGTAGGTTGTTGGTAACCAGTCCTTGTTGACGTGTTCAATGAAACACACCCTGTGTTGCATGACATCAGCAGCGAGGTTGTGCTTTGCCTGTGAAAATAAACACGCCGGGGTGCTGGAGATAAGAGGGGTCACACACCTCCCACCCTCCCAGCATGCACGCACACAATTGCATGCAGAGTCTAAACACATCCCACAGGGAGGTTGGTTAGATAGTCACGCACCTGGCTCTGTCAGCACTCTGAATGCTATCAGTCAACCACATGTCAGACAACATGGAAAATAAAACAAACACACACTCGTCCCTGCACACGCACAAGAGGTGCCTGTGAACTTAGAGCCATGTCCAGCAGCAGCACAGTGAGTACAGGCGTGTGTCATTTGCATACATCATGCGTGACCTGGGAGGACATAAACTTGCATTCACTTTCATCTTCCCCTCGTCTCTCTGGTTCAGCATTCCTGCAGTGCAGTCAACCTTTCCGCGGTCAATCGCCCACACGAAAAACACGCAAACAAGCAAAAACTTTGTAGGATCATTCCAAATCTCTCCTTATTCCCCACATCCTCTACAGTCAGATAAAAAATTAATTGGCTGACTGTTATATTTACTTAAATGTAACATGTATTTTTATTTAAATGACTTCATGTTTGTAATATAAACCTGAATACATCATTTAGGACTGGCAAAACGTTCAACAACATAGCTTTTCAAGATTCAATCACGCTGACATTAACTTATTCGATCGAGTTCCGGAGTTTGTTTGTCTTGTTTTGTGTCCACCTTTGATGCAAGCTGTGCCGAAAACTAAATTTCTGTTGCTGTTTATATTTTAGTACTCAACTTAATTTAATTTAATCATTGTAAGTATATCCTCGTGACTCAATTTTTTTATTTTAGCTCTAAGCAACAGTGTTGGGTCAACTTAATTTATTTAGGTTTGTCAAACTTTTTAAACATTTTGTAGGGTAATTTGACCATTGCAAAATTATTTGGTTATATTCCAAGTAACTAAATTGAATAAATACAAATAAATTAAGCTATAACTAATCCAAGTTACTAAATCGAATCAATGTGAATTAAATTAAATTATAACTAATCCAAATAACTAAATCCAATCAATCTAAATAAAAACATTGAAACTAATCAAGCAGCTTAATTAAATCAAGCCTTTTATATTAAGTTTAAACTAATCCGAGTAACTAAGTTGAACCAAGCTTAATTAAATCAGTTTTAACTCATTCAATTAATCCTAATAAATCAAGCTGTAAATTTTCCAAGAAACCAAATGGAATCAATCTTAGTAAATTAATTGAAAGTTTGTTATTAAATAGTATCAAGCTCTTGCTTCTTAATCATTTACTGTCACGCATTGCTCTTTGTGTTTGCAATATTGTGAACATCTTGTATAGAAATCATGAGATTAACATTACATTTCCAAAGCAACAAGGGTCCTCAGAGACCACATGCAACCACCTGCATCTAGCAATGGCTGTAAATGCTTCTTTGTACCAACAGGTTACTTCCTGTTTATACGTAACACTCTTATTAAGATTATTTCCATTCCCTTCCCTTGACACAATACAAAGAGAAATTGTTCTAACTTTCTCCATGACTTTCGTCATACAGAAAAAAGCTGATGATCCAACCCTCACAATGGTTACGAGCTCTGAGTAGTGAGCTTGTCACCATGAGGTCAGGGAGAAAACCAGCCCAAATTAGCTTTTTTTATATGGGTGCCGGTCTTATACTTAGAGAAATAGTGTGGAGCGCTTGGAGTAGAGCTGCTTCCCCTTTAAGTCAAAAGTAGCCAGCTAAGGTGTTTCCAGCATCTGATGCCCCAATGCCTCGTCCCTTCGATGATTTTTGTGAATTCCCAACTGGAAGGAGATCCACTTCAGGGATTACATATCCATTACACCTTGGGATCCCCAAGAATGAGCTAGAAAGTGTTGCTGGGGAGAGGTATGCCTGGATTAACCTGCTTAACTGCTGTCACAGCAACCCATCTCAAGATAAGTGGAAGAAAAATGAATGGAGAGCAAAGGCTACCTGAAATGTTTGGTAGGTTAAGTGAAAAAATAAATAAATAATGGATCCATCTGTATCTAATCATTGGGCCACTGTCAATTCTTCCAGACCATGTCATAGTAATCCTTATCCTAGTTTAAACATAAAAGCAGAGCATAGACCCTTGAATTGTAATTATCAAACAGTGCAAAACAGGTTCTTTCCAACATGTTTCAAGTTCTTTGCAAATCTATAGAGGAGTTTTTTTGACAAACACAACCAATTCAATAAACTGCCTTAATGGAGATATGAAGTGGTGGATTATCGGCACTAAAATGCATTCAAATCTACAACTGCATCTCAAGAGTTTTACCATACTCTTTTTGCTCCTTAATGTTGGTTACTTCCTTTTAAGATATGAAGATCTTTCACTTCTCATCCAAGACGCTTCGTCAGCTCTGACTGACTGTTGGGGAGTCAGGCATCTCACCACCTATGAGGTCGTTCTCACTTTGAGCGGTGAGGGCTGTGTTTACAGTTCACCTACCTTGTTTACCCACTGGATCATCATGTGAGTCGTTGGCATAATATGTTGCAAAGTGTGAATGCTGGTAAAACTGCCTTGGGAGGGATAGTGGGAGGCCTTCACACATAAGACCGTAACCATTTGATGCTGTTTGGTTCACACGACAATGACGTTTAGGGGCCTGAAATCCGGTTCCATGGTTTAACATTTTGAACACTCCACTGTTGTTTTTGCCTTGTAAACTGGAAATCCGCAAACTTCAGGAAAACAGGGATGACACAGCCCAGCTTTGCACATTCCGATGTTTTCAGTCTGATAGCGATGCGTGAACAGAACAACGGTTGACCATTACATTTATATGCTGTGCAATGCGTTTTTCAGAAATGTTGATTTTTAAAAGTTAAAATGCCCATTACTGGCCAGGCAGAGGAGGATGGTCCCCTTCTGTTATTGAGAGGCAAAAGGGAGATCAAATATATAAAGAGTAATTAGTTAAAATTAGCCATAATCAAATCTCAGTATCATCTCTGAAATAAATTTTGATATTTTCTTTAGTATTTATTTTTGGTGAAATTCAGATTATGCTTCAACAGCGACACTCACAGGGCAATCAAGGTGAATAGGAGTCTTGACTGACTTTGCTTATCCTCCTCTGGAGGCGAAATCTACTAGATCATTTTAATGTATTCCAATGTGCTTCTTTTTTTCATGCTGATCTGTTATCGGCTAAAATAAGGAAAATTATGCTATGATGGAGGATGTCCTCCAAAACCAATCAACAACCAGAATACAATATTGACGCATTGGTCCAATGAGAATTACTACATTTCCTCTTCAATTCTCTTCAGTGAGATCTACTGGTGGTAAAGGAGAGCTTCATGGCAAAGTTATTTAAAATATAACAAAATATTACATTTTATTTAGGCCATATCCAAATAAATTTCTTCATTTCAGCTTTAGCAGTTACCATGTTAATGAAGCCCTGAACATTATGTATAGCCGAGGGTTAATACTTTGAAACTGCATAATAATAAAACATATAAGGCTTAATTTTCCCACCAAAGTAGAACGCTCACAACACAATGTGCAACACAAGTTCCACTCGACTCCTACAAAATAAGAGCACTTAACATAAATCACAAAACTGCTCGGTAACAGGAAACATAAAATCACTTGGTACATATGCTGAGACTAAAACCATAACAATGATTACATGTGTTTTTCAGGTTCAAAGTGACAAGGATTTTTTATCATATGTTGTCAAAACATGTATTTAATCATGAATATTATGAATAAAAGCATTGTGTAATTAAAGAAAGGTTTAATCTTATCTTGCTATCTGTTATTACATTATCGCCAATGTCACTCACGTGTAAGTCTCGTTGTCATCTTTTTTAAACTGTACTTTGACTGCATCTAATCCAAACATTTAAACGACATACATCTTCAACCATAAAATGAAGTACGCTGGCTTCTACCTTTGAGGATCATCATGATGCTGATGAATGAGAATCTAGACAATTATATAGTTGCTCCTCTCAACTAGGGGAAATCAATATTGATTCACAGTGACAAAGTTGTGCCAACACTGAAAAGTCTCCATAGATTCAATATTCAGAAAGACTCTAATGGAACAAAATACAGAGTGATTTATCTAGTGGTTATAAACTTAGTCAGCATTTGACAAGAGCTTGATGGTAACATATTCAGGTTAATTTCTACAAAAAGTCCTGCACAGTCATTGATCACCTGTTTACTCTTTCACATCCTCTTGCTTTCACCGAACCACTCACTTGGATATTTCACTTTCTCTTACGTCTGGCTCCAAGTAACACAGTGCTGCTGCAGTCCAAACTATGAATGTTGGGGATGTGAAGAGAATTATTAACGCTAGTATGAATTTCCGTCCTGTTGAGAGGAGTGAAAAGAAAAAACATCTTTGATGCACTTTGACACATAGAAGGAAAGAGGAAGGAAAGGGTGCTGACAATACATCATTTTAATGCAGCTTGTTCTACATGGTGAAGTACTTACAACTAGTCATAACTGCTCTCCACTACTTCAATGACAGGCCTCTGTTACATAAAGCCATTCTGGATGACTTTTTAAGCAGCAAAGTACCCCTCAAGGTCAGCTTTCATATGTTCTGACAACTGTTCTTTTTCCTGTCAAACGCAACGACCCAACTCAGCCTTCCATCAAAAAAATCATTGCTCTATAGTCTCCGTAGTTTTTTAACTCTGTAGTAAAACAACTTTTACTATTGACAAATTGTAAAGGCCAATGGCTTCCATTCATAGTTGCGGATTCTGCATAAATCCATCCCATTTATGACCATTGCATTCCTTTCACTTGTGATTTGCTATGGTCTTCCCCACAACCGCATTGCCGACTTTCCCTTCTTGTGAAAGACTTGTGTCTGAGGCGGCTTTTGGATTTAACAGCTGGAGCTGATAAAGAGAAGTGCTGAATAGCACAACAAGCCGGAGAGAGGATGTAGAGCAGTCCAACCGCAGTGCTTGGAGGGCGCTTATGGAAAACAGCAAAAAGAGAGATAAGAATTGGTTTAAAGGCCCATTCAGAATAAAAACACCAAAATTAATTAACATGTCATTCCAATGCAGAGGGGTATAATAAAACTTTACATAAATCAATCAGAAGAACAACCGTTCCGTGTAAACAGTAGAACAAAACTGTTTCCTGGTTGATGAAGATCAGTGCTTGAACCAAAGTCACATCATATATGAAAAATGGTGGCTTCCAAGCAGAACTTGAACAACGCAGAATGTTGTTTTTAATAAAAACATCTCTGTGCTCTACTCTACAAACCCATCCAAGAACAACTATCAGGACAGACTGGAGCGTCTGTAATTTGTAATTGAACAAATTACAAATTGGTGGAAAACGTTGATGATTCCGATTATAAGGATATATCCCACAGCAACCAAAGTGGATCAGACCAACCAACCTAAAGAAAGAGCACTGTTGAAGTTCTCTGACTATGGAGGAAAAATACTGGTGAAGGTCTCTGACCAAGGAGGAAGACAACTGGTGAAAGTCCCTGACCATACAGGAAGACTACTGATGAATATTTCTGACCATGGAGGAAGACCACTGATGAAGGTCTCTGACCATGGAGGAAGATCACTGGTGAATGTGTCCGACCATAGAGGAAGACCACTGATGAAGGTCTCTGACCACAGAGGAAGACCACTGATGAAGGTCTCTGACCATGGAAGAAGATCCCTGGTAAAGTTCTTTTACTATTGCGGAAGACCACTGATGAAGGTGTCTGACCACAGAGGAAGACCACTGGTGATGGTTTCTGACCATAGAAGAGGACTGCTGTCAAAGGTCTCTGACAATAGAGGAAGACTGTTCGGAAAGGTCTCTAACCAAAGAGGAAGACTGCTATTGAAGGTCTTTGACCATAGAGGAAGACTGCTGGTGAAAGTCTCTGACCACAGAATGAGACCACTGATGAAGGTCTCTGACCACGGAGGGCTATCACTGGTGAATTTCTCTTACAATGGAGGAAGACCACTGGTGAGGGTTTCTGACCATAGAGGAAGCCCTCTGATGAAGGTCTCTGACCATGGAGGAGGATCACCGGTGAAGTTCTTTTACCATGGAGGAAGACCACTGATGAAGGTCTCTGACCATGGAGGAAGATCACTGGTGAATGTGTCCGACCATAGAGGAAGACCACTGATGAAGGTCTCTGACCACAGAGGAAGACCACTGATGAAGGTCTCTGACCATGGAAGAAGATCCCTGGTAAAGTTCTTTTACTATTGCGGAAGACCACTGATGAAGGTGTCTGACCACAGAGGAAGACCACTGGTGATGGTTTCTGACCATAGAAGAGGACTGCTGTCAAAGGTCTCTGACAATAGAGGAAGACTGTTCGGAAAGGTCTCTAACCAAAGAGGAAGACTGCTATTGAAGGTCTTTGACCATAGAGGAAGACTGCTGGTGAAAGTCTCTGACCACAGAATGAGACCACTGATGAAGGTCTCTGACCACGGAGGGCTATCACTGGTGAATTTCTCTTACAATGGAGGAAGACCACTGGTGAGGGTTTCTGACCATAGAGGAAGCCCTCTGATGAAGGTCTCTGACCATGGAGGAGGATCACCGGTGAAGTTCTTTTAC